>SJXO01005971.1:0-91574 GCA_006408615.1 Connochaetes taurinus | reverse complement strand
GTCCATGTGTAGAGTCTTCTCTTGTGTTGTTGGAAGAGGGTGTTTGCTATGACCAGTGTATTTTCTTGGCAAAATTCTATTAGTCTTTGTGCTGCTTCATCCCGCATTCCAAGGCCAAATTTGCCTGTTACTCCAGGTGTTTCTTGACTTCCTACTTTTGCATTCCAGTCCCCTATAATGAAAAGGACATCTTTTTTGAATTTGAGAAATCAAGTCTTTAATTCTGGAAATTTCTCATCTGTTATCTCTTCAAATATTTCTTCTTCACCACATTCCCTCTATTCTCTTTTTCTGGAACCCACATGTGATATGTATTAGGTATATGGTCTAGCCTCCTTATAATTTCATTTCTTCCATTTTTTTCTTGTCTTTCTGTTGTTTGTGAGTGATTCCTTAGCACTGTTTCTTAAACCATTAATACTCTCCAACCATGTCTCCAGCTTAGAGTATGATTATTATTCATATTATTTAAATAAATATTTATTTTTTCCAAAAGTTCTAGGTCTTATCTTCCAGTAGTTGAATATCCCTCTTAGTATTGGATTTTCTCATGTGCTATGGGATTTTGGTTTGAATAGGTTTTCTTGTTGCCCTTCTTTTCTTCCCCCCCTACCATTTCATCTTATTTTACCCCAGCTGCATCTCAAATGTTATTCCTTACTGCTGTGTCTCTAGAGTTGGGGGCAGAGGGGCAGGCAACAATGCTTTTTCACTGAGAGTCCAAGATTTTTTAAAGGTAGAGTCAACAGGATTGTTAGTGAGTTGGATGTGGAGTGTAAGAGAGAGAGAGGAGTCGGGTAGGAAGCCTTGGTTCTGGCTTATGTAACAGTTGACTAGTGCTATTCACGGGGCGGGGGGGGGGGCACTGTGGGAGAAGCAAGGCTGGGAGAAAGAACAAACAGGTCTCTAGCTGCCATCACGAAACAACCCTGAACTTAAAAATAACACGTGCTTTAATGTTCACATTAAAGTATTAAAAAATATTCTTTAGTCTTATTAATGTGTGATATGCTTTTTTTGCTATCCAAGTGGAAATGTTGAAAAAAGCAAATGGATGGACATATAAACCCAGAGTTCCAGATTTGAGTTCCAGATATAAATTAGGGAGTAATAAGCTTTCGGTGGTATTGGGTGGATTCTGAATGGTGAGCCCTGACGTGTTCAAGTTTTCAGTCTGGTAGAGGGGGCAGAGCTGACAAAGGGACTCCCAGGGTGTCAAGAAGAAAATGAGAGAGCTGGTCCATGGGCAGGAGAAGAAACCATTTATAGGAGACTCAACTATTGATATTGGCGAGAAGGCTCGACAGAACATTCTAGTGGAGTGGTTATAAATTAGGGAGTAATAAGCTTTCGGTGGTATTGGGTGGATTCTGAATGGTGAGCCCTGACGTGTTCAAGTTTTCAGTCTGGTAGAGGGGGCAGAGCTGACAAAGGGACTCCCAGGGTGTCAAGAAGAAAATGAGAGAGCTGGTCCATGGGCAGGAGAAGAAACCATTTATAGGAGACTCAACTATTGATATTGGCGAGAAGGCTCGACAGAACATTCTAGTGGAGTGGTGGGAGTGAGAGTGGAGCTGGACAAAGCTGAAGAGAGGCTGGAGGGTTAGCAGTGGGAGCCCGAGGACCGGCACTTTGCACGAGCCCTGGAGTGAGGGCGGAGAAGCCTGCCGGGGCAGGGGGCAGAGGCGGGGTTTTCTGATTCAGGATGGGAGACATGGGGGCATGCTTGCACACTAATGGGGCTTCCTGAGCCCTCTGTCACCTTCTCCACCCTTCGTTCCTGTGCCGTCCTGTGGTAGCGTGGGGAGAGGGGCCTGTGGCATCTGTTCAGAAGCGCCCCAGGCTCCCTCTTCTGCTCCCAGCATCGCCATCGCTCATGAGGCACCTGGACTGCAGCTGGGCTTGCCTGGGGACGTGGTTCAGGCCTCATTTCAAGGGCAGACTCAAGGCCGGGCCAGGGGCCAGAGACCACGTGTTCTCTCAGGGGTGATGCCCGGAAGGATGGTCATGCTGGTAAAATCCATCACTGGCATTACTGGCGAGGATGTCTGAATGCAGTTCCTGGCCTCCCCTGCCTGGTACTCTGGTGCTTGGACAGCGGGGGACGCAGGCGTGAAGATGTCACCACTCTTGGAGGACAGGACGTGGGTGGTGGGAGGGGCGTGGCCTCTTCTCAACACCATGCGGAAGCCCTTACTTCCCGTTTGTCTTTGTTCCTGCCAGGATCCTCGCCACAGCTGGCACTGACTTTGACCTGCGAACGCTGCGGGCTGTGCGTGTGCTGAGGCCCCTGAAGCTGGTGTCTGGGATTCCAAGTGAGTCTGGCAAAAGCAATTAGGCCCAGCCTGCCTGGACACTGACCTTGTCCCCTACCCCCGCCACAGCCACAGCGAGGCCCTGACCTCCGGACCCTCTGGTGACTCTGAGCTTGCCACCCTTAGCCCCAGGGAACCAGGCTTGAAGAAGGCAGAAACGGCCCTTCTCCATTCTCTCCCATTTCCTTGAAAGACTAGAGGGTAACCCAGCTTCCTACGTGGAAGCTTTGCTCCTCTCATGCCCTTCGCTGTATTTCCAGCTCCTTGCTTCCTTTCCTGGGGTTAAAGGGCAGATGAGAGATGAACGAGATGGTGGGGCAGGGGGCACAGTCAGAGGCTGCAGAGGGGCATCTGTCCTGGCTCAGGCCAGGCAGGGCTGTCAAGACCTGAGGCCCAGTTAAGACGTGTTCCAGGACTGGGTGGCTTAAGAGGCCATGTGAGGGCAGAGGGTGGCCAGGTTGCCTTGAGAGTGGTGACCGCCTGGGCTCACGTTCCTCCGGGCCAGTGGGAGTTTGGATTTCCTTCAGGGCCCGGGTGGCAGGCCCAGAACTGCGTCACCTGAGCCCACTGCAAGGAAGCCTGCTGGTCAGCTCCCTGTACTGCCCCAAGACCCTGCCAGGAAGACGTTCAGGCCTGTACCCAGGAGCGAGTTCAAGGCTGGAAGTGGGATTGTTCCGCTGGCCTGGACATACTGATGCCCTACGCTCAGTGGTAAAACCCTCCTTAGGAGTAGGCCCCCTGTTTTCCTTTCCCTCAGGAGTGGGTCTGTCAGGAACCCTTGTTTTTCATTCCCAGCATCCCCTCCACTTAGTTCCCACGATCCCCTGCTCTTCCCTTCCAGCATCCCCTGTTCTTCATTCCCAGAATCCCCTGCTCTTAGTTCCCAGGATGCCCTGCTCTCCCTCCCAGGATCCCCTGCTTTCAGCTCCCAGGAGTTCCTCCTCTTTCCTATGAGGATGCTCCGCTTTTGCTCCACCCTGAGCCCTCCACAGACTCAGAGTTCTCGTCAGTACTTCCTACTGATACCCCCACACACCGTCCCTCCCTCTAACTGGGACTCTGCTCAGTCCACTTCCGCGTGAGACCCCTGTGCTTTGCCCCCCACCTCTAGGGCGCTCAGCTCTACCCCGGGGAGGCGCGCACTGTTCTGTCCTGCTTCCCCCCCACTCCCTGTCTGTCCCCTGCTTGGAGGGCCCAGCTCTGTCCTTTGGCCTCATGAGCACTCATTGCTCCACGCTTGGCCCAGGACTCTCAGCCCTGCCCACCCAGGCTCTTGCTGTTCTGCCCACACCCCAGTCCTCTCCCTGCTCTGCCCACTGTGCTCCTGACCTGCCTGCTTCACCTGCTCTGCCCAGGTTTGCAGGTGGTGCTCAAGTCCATCATGAAGGCCATGGTTCCGCTCCTGCAGATCGGGCTGCTTCTCTTCTTCGCCATCCTCATGTTTGCCATCATTGGCCTCGAGTTCTACATGGGCAAATTCCACAAGGCTTGTTTCCCCAACAGCACAGGTGAGGCCTTGAGGTACCTGTTGGACCCAGAGGAGGACCACAGACTCATTCGTCCTGGAGAGATTCTTTGTTCTGGGCCCTGAGGGGGCCTTCTAGGTGCTAGACAAAGGAAGTGGACACAGGCAAGAATCTGATAAACGCAAACACACGAAGTAGTTACAGAAGTTACTGTAGTAACTTCTAGGAGGGAAACAAGAAAGGTATCTGAAATAGAATGATTTGGGGGCCTGTTTCACAGAGAGTAGCCTGGGAAGGCCTCTCTGTCAGGGTAATAGTTGGACAGCGGCCTGAGTGTGGTGAGAGGGAGCCCATTCAGCAGCCTGCCAGAAGCTCTGGTTACAAGGACGAGTAAGTGTGAAAGGCCAGAGTGAGAAGCAGTGAGCGCAGCGGCATCATGTGCCTTCAGGCCATGGTAGGGCTCTGAATCTTATCCCTAGAGAAGTGCGAGGTCAGTGGGGCCTTGAGTGGGCACTGGTACCCTCTGACTGTTCGGGCTGCTCTGGGGAGGCAGATCGCACAGGGGAGAGGCCGAGAGTCGAGTCTCAGTCCAGGAGAGGTGGAGGGAGGCTGGGGCCGGGCTGTTGGCAGTTGGTATTGTCTTAGTCACTAAGTTGTGTCTGACTCCTTGTGACCCCAAGAACTGTAGCCCGCCAGGCTCCTCTGTCTACGGGATTTCCCAGGCAAGAATACTGGCGTGGGTCGCCATTTCCTTCTTTAGGGGATCTTTCCAGACCAGGGTTGGACCCATGTCTCCAGCACTGGCAGGCACATCTGTTGCCGCTGAGCCCCAGGGAGTCTGTGTGGCTATTAGCATCTGTTGTGCTCTGGGCCTCTGCTGCAGCGTGGCCTGCTGGGCCATCTGGGCTTTCTGGGCAGTTGTGTGTGGAGTAAGAGAAAGTGAAGAGTTAAGGGTGACACAAAGGTTTGTGTCTTGAGCTACAAACACATTAAAGGAGAAAACCTGTATGATCCTCTCAGTAGAGGCAGGAAAAGTTTTTATTAAAGTTTGAATCATTCATAATTTAAAAAACCCTCTTAATCAAACTGGAAATAAGGGAAATTTTCTTAAACTTCCTAAAACTCCCTTCAGACATCACACTTTGTCATCAGTCTTGAGAGCTCTTCCTTTGAAGTAGAAAATGAAATAAGGCACACAGGGTCACTTCTGATCCATGTAGCCTTGGTGGTTGTGGCCAGTGATATGAGGCAAGAAAAAGAACAAAAACTCTAAGAAGAATATGAAAGGAGGAAATAAAACTCATTATTCACAGAGAATACAATTGTCTACAAATAGACAAACAGTGGCTTCCTGGTTTTCTTTATGAGCATATACTAAGATAATTGGAAGGAGAGGAACAAGCTTGTGCGGTCAGCTCCGCCTTCTGAATCTGGGGATATCCACTCCCGTCGCAGCTTTTCCTAAAAGTTTCCCCTATCCTGGTAGGAGAGCTTTTCCATGTGTTGTTGTGCATTTTTTGAGAATCGTTTTTTCTTTAGGTGTTGGGAGGGAGGGATTAGCATGAACTGCTTGCCTCCTTATTCCAGAGGTTAGCCCCGGTTTTCCGTGATTTCTTTACCATCTCTTGTGTGGCTCCTGGCTGCCAGCAAGAGTGCGTGCCCTTTGCTGGGGCCAGTGCCGGGAGGCCCGGGCCCTGAGGCCCAGCCGTGCCCTGGGCCTGTGTTGGTCAACGGGCCTGACGAGCCCCGGGGAGGCGGGGCTCCGTCCAGCTTGGTTCTGGCTCCGGAGAGACGAGGCCTGCGTGTTGGGGACGTCTGGGTGGAGGTTTGGCTGCGGGACAGTTGGGGCGGAGGCGATAGGACGAGTCGGGGCTTAGGAGCTGGTGGTGGCTGATTCTAAGGTGAACGAGTTCTCAGCACGTCTGCATAGTGATGGGCAGTTGCTGTGGGGAGGGGAGGGTGGCCAGCTGCTCCTGCCAGGCTGGGCCTGAGGGTGGGGCCGAGGAGGGAGGCAGGGCAGGCGGGCTGGCGGGAGGCAGCTTCCCTCGGCGCCCGGTCCCCTCCTCCCGGGCTGAGGCCTCTGGGCCCCGCGGTGCCAGCCGGGTGGCGAGCGCGGTGCCCCTCAGCGCGGCCGGCCTGCCCCTCTCCTCGCAGACGCGGATCCGGTGGGCGACTTCCCGTGCGGCAGGGAGGCCCCGGCGCGGCTGTGCGAGGGCGACACCGAGTGCCGGGAGTACTGGGCGGGCCCCAACTTCGGCATCACCAACTTCGACAACATCCTGTTCGCCGTCCTGACGGTGTTCCAGTGCATCACCATGGAGGGCTGGACCGACATCCTCTACAACGTGAGTCGAGCCCTGGTCCAGGGGCTCCCGGGGCCCTGGGGGGCGAGGCTTCTGCCCAGCCTCTGGCTCCCTTCTCCCCCCAGGATGGAACACAGGCTCCTTTGGGCAGCTCCCCTGCAGGGCCACTGACCTGGGTTTTGGAGTCTCCAGGCAACTTCTGTTTTGAAAGTGAAGGTGAGGGCTGGGTGGCGAAGGATAGAAAAAACAATTCCAGAGAAGGTGGACCTGCCGCAGCTGGTGACGAGAGCCCTGCATGCAGGCGTGGGAGTGAGGCTTGGAGAAGCTAGTTAGCGCGTTCTGGGCTTGAGGCAGCAGGCTGCTGTCTCGTGAACAGGAGGAGCAGGGCTGAGGTGCAGGGAGGGTGCCCTGATTGTGCCAGGGTCCTGGGGGTGGGAAGAGGGGTCTGGGGGATCCTGGGCCTGGGAAGTGGGGTCTGGGGGATCCTGGGATGGCAACCAGGGTCCTGGGGGTGAGAAGTGGGGTCTGGGGGATCCTGGGATGGCAACCAGGGTCCTGGGGGTGGGGACTGTGTTGTACACCTTTGCTTGCTCCCCTTGAGACTCCCTCCCGCTGTCCTGCTCGCCCTCCCCGTCTTCCCTGTTGCTAGGACTCTAGTCCAGCCCAGCAGTGTAAGGTGGTCTGGGGGTTGGTGCTTGTGGACAGAAGCTGGGTATAAGGCCCTCTGGGGCTTCCTGAAGACCTGTCTCATGCCTGCCTCCCCTCCACCTGAGGCTCTTCTTGGGGACTCCTGGGTAGCTCTCGGTGTCTTTTTTTATGTGATGACCCCCCCACCCCCACAGAGCTACCCGCTAGAGTCCTGTGATTGTGGGGATGAGAACAGTTAAGTTAGAGGAAATGGAGAAAGACAGTGCATTTGAAACAGGAATTTTGGAAGGTCTGGCTGGTGGATTGCTGTGTTTTGGTAGCTAGAGGGTATGTTGTGCCTGGGAGCTGCGGAGGGGACTTTGTGGAGTGCGAGGTACTTCACTTTGAACCTGTGACATGCGCTGGGGATGGGGCTTGGGCCGCCAGCCTCTGGAGTAGCCATGTGCTTCTGGCATGAACAAAGATGGGAGGGACAGGCTGGAATCCTCTGCTCTGAGACTCGTTTTAGAGTTCATGGAGACTTGGTGGGTCTCGGGGCTGGACATCTGGCAGTGCTTGGCAAGTGACGGCTGGGCAGGAAGGTGGCAGAGGGTGAGTTATGGAAGAGCTGGCCCGAGGTCCACTAAGCCAGAGCCCTCCTTGGAGACGGAGTCGTGTCTGATGCCAGGCTTGGATTGATCAAGGGAGAAACAGACAAGGGCAGTGATGAGGAGCTTGGCCGTGCTTTCCCTGCAGCCAATCCAGGAACAATTTCCACAAAGACAAACCCTAAAAATAGCTGGAGATGGCCACATGCCTGCCAGCCCCACTGAGCGGGGCACTGTGTGAGCCATGGGGCTTGGCCACTGCCCAGATGGCTCAGCCTGGTGGGCGTGTGCCCCCAGAGGCGGGGTGGGTGGGAGGCGCTGGTCGGAAAGGGCCGCAGACGCTGCCCTGACACGTGTTTCCAGGGGGCACGCTGGGTGCAGACGCTGCAGGCACGGTGGTGGCAGGAGGCTTTCGACAAATAATGCCAGTCAGTAATGGCAAGTTCTGCGAAGGGAGCAGGAGGATGAGGGGCAGGGGTGGCAGGTCGGGGGTGCTGGGAAAGCAAGATCGGTGGGGTCTGGGAGCCAGACACGCAGAGCCTGCGGGACAGTGCTGGGGAGCCTGCAGGGCACCGGCATGCCGTGCAGGGTGTGGGCCACGAGCCTGGTGCCCGGAGCCGGTGGCTGAGAACGCTGAGTCTGCTCCACACGGAGGGGTTACGGGACCAGCAGCTGGAGATCAGACAGGCTTTGTTCTCTTCTGTCCGCAGCAGGGGCTGAACCCAGGTCCTCGGCAGTGGAAGCGCAGAGCCCTAGCCGCTGCACCGCCAGGAGCGTCCCCAGACAGGGCGTCTGAAGAGCGCTCTCCGGGGGAGAGGCTGTCTCCCCGCAGCCCGGGCACGGCTCGCGGCTGCTCAGGCACGCTCCCTGATGGTGCCGCCGGCCGGGGGCGCGGGCCCCGCCGAGACTGGCTGCCGAGGCGCTGGCGGGGGTGGCGGGCAGGGCCCGTCTTGAGGAGACGCGGCCGTCTGGGCTCTGAGGAGTGTGGGCAGAGGGCCCGAGGGAGCCCAGCGAGGGGCTGGGGAGGCGTGAGTCGGCCGCGAGCCCCTGCCAGGCCGGAGAGGCGGCGCGTCGGGCCGGTGGGCCCGTGCCAGGAGGGCCGCCCCCGTCACCCCGCTGCGTCCGGCGCGCTGGGCCCGAGGCCCGGGAGGAGGGACAGTGCCAGGCGCGGCGGGCAGAGAGGGCCGCGCCGCCCTTTGCCTCTGAAAGCAGCGCGCTGTGCAGGCCCGCGGAGGAGGGACGATGGTCTCGTGAGGAGCGCGGCAGCTGGGACGGGACGCTTAACTACTGAGTTCAGCCTGTGTTTTCTGTTTGCGTTGATTGTCGCAGGACCTATCCACATTTTCACCCCTGGCTGTCACTGTGTTCAGAGGGACCATAGGAGGTAAATAATGGGGGTTTAGGGTTGTGGTTCAGATGGTAAAGCGTCTGTCTACAATGCAGGAGACCCGGGTTCGATCCCTGGGTGGGGAAGATCCACTGGAGAAGGAGATGGCAATCCACTCCAGTACTCTTGCCTGGAAAATCCCATGGACAGAGGAGCCTGGTGGGCTGCAGTCCATGGGGTCGCAAAGAGTCGGGCACGACTGAGCGACGTCCCTTCCTTCCATGGTTAAGTACCTGTGGTTTTGCATCTGTTCATTGCACTAGTTTTGTGAAGATCTGAGGAAGGGGCCTTCAGATATGTAGGTGAAAAGCTCCATTTTGAAGTTAGCGCAGACCGAACTTGTTCACTGGCTCAATGTGATGTTTAATGTGAAAGAAAGAGGGATCAAAGATGCTGTGACTTGAGCCATTAGGAAAGGTGGTGTCTTTTACTGAGTAGAGGAAAAAGGTGATTGTGGAACTTTGTTTTAGCAGGGCGTTGTGGTGGACACTGAGACCTCTCCTTTGTCCCTAGGAAGCTGAACGCACTGTTTCATCCAAGTGGAGGTGCTGAGTGTACAGTTGAGTGTATGAGAAGGGAGTTCAGGGGGACAGCAGGGCTGAGGGTGAATGTGTGAAGTCATGGGTGATGTTTCAAATTACAAGACAGGATGAGATCGCCCAGTGTGAATGTGTGGAGCTAGACGCAAGGTGGCTAAACATGGAGCTTGTGTGAGCCTTTGGCTGTCAGGAGACTTCCGACATTCAGAAGCCAAGTAGGAGAGGAGGAGCCAGAGCAGAGCGCGAGGCGGGCCTGAGCGGGCCGGAGCCCCCGCAGCGTGCCCTGTCCTGGAAGCCAAGCTCAGCGTTTCCAGCGTGATTCCCGACCAGCTGTCGCCGAGAAGTCTCAGGCGACGGGCAGTTAGCGGGAATAGAGCCTCGAATGCACAGGTTAAAGGGGCCAAGATTGAAGGTGAGGATGGCAGGGCAGTGAGGCACCTGCAGGGACACGTGGGAACTGGCTCTTTTTTTAAATGAAACTTTTTATTTGTGGTAAGGTAGGTTCACATGCAGTTGTAAGAATTAATACAGAGAGAGCCCATGTATGCTTTGCCTGCTTCCGCCAACAGCCTGCAGAACCAGGATGGTGATCCTGCTGCAGCGGAGACGGAACGTCCCGTCGGCAGGGTGTCCCGCTGCCTGATGGCCGCGCCCGCCTCTCTCTCACCCTCACCCCTGGTCACCGCTTGCCTTTGGCCACACCGATGACTCTGCCTTTTCAAGGACATCATGTAGATGAAGCCAGGCCCTGTGTGACTTTTGGGCGCTGGCTATTTCCCCTCAGCGTGATTCTCTGGAGACACATCTGGATTCTTGCATGTCAGCAGTTTCTTCAGTTTTCTATTTTTTTTTGCTGAGTGGTCCCCAAGCTGTGGGTGGACTACAGTGTCTAATACTCACCTGTTAAAGAACATGTGTGTTGTCTCTGCTTGGGGTTATCATGAATAAAGTTGCTCTACACGTTTGTGGGCAGATTAAAAACCTTTCTTTATTCTTGGCTGCGCTGGGTCTTGGCTGGGGTCTGGTCCCTAGTTGCGGTAGCTTCTCTTGCTGTGGAGCACAGCTCTAGGGTGTGCGGGCCTCAGGAGCTGTGGCGAGTGGGCTCGGCAGTTGCAGCTCCTGGGCTCTAGAGCGCAGGCTCAATAGTTGCTTGGAATCTTCCCGAATCAGAGATTGGACTCGTGTCTCATGCACTGGCAGGCAGATTCTTTACCACTTAGCCACCAGGGACGTCCTGTGGGCAGGTTTTTGTGCAAATGAAAGTTTTCATTTCTGTCTCTGGGTTAAACGCTCAAGAGTACAATTTCTGGGTTATATGTTTAATTTTTTTAGGAAACTGACGCCTTTCAAAGACCTGCACTCTTTTGAACCCACCAGCAGTGTGTGATTGGTCTAGTTTTCTGTCTCCTTACTGACATCCGGTGCTTTTAACTTTGGCCACTCTGGCTGGGCAGACGCGTCGTCATGGGTTTCCCAGTGGCCGATAAGCTAAGCCCCTCTTCGTGCTGGTTTGCTGTTTGTGCGTCTTCTCCAGTGAAGTGTCTCTCTCTATCTTTAGCTCATGGTCTGGACTGTTCTTTTGCTGTACAGTTTATCTCTATATTCTGGATGCAAATTGTTTGTCAGATGGACGGTTCGCAAGTATGTTCTCTGAGTCAGCAGCTTGTCTTTTCGTACTCCTCACCTGACATGTCAAAGAACATACATATTTAATTTGGATAAAGTCTTGTTGAGCAGTTTTTCCTTTTGTGGACTGCGTTTTTGGCATAAAATCTAATAACTCTTTGCCTAGTCCTAAATCAAATATTTTCTCCTATATTTTTTCTAACATTTTTATTATTTTACATGTAAGTCTGTGAGCCTTCTTGTGTTAATTTTTGTATAAAGTGTGAAGTTTAGGTTGAGGTCTGCCCCCCGCCCTCTCCCTCCCTCCTTCCCTTTTTCTTTCTTTCCCTCTCCCTCCCTTCTTCCTCCCTTTCTCCAGGTTTGGGCCATCCAGTTGCTCCAGCAACACTTGTGGACATGCCGTATTTCCTCCACTGAATTGCATTTGCACCTTTGCAGACAACCCGCTGGGCATGCTTGCGTGGGTCCATCTCTGTTCCAGTGAGCTCTGTGTCTGCCCCTCTGCCGGTGTTGCACAGTCCTCAGTGTTGTAGCTATACTATAAATCTTTTAAACCAGATCGATTCCTCCCATTTTATTCAGTTTGGGAGAATTGACATCTTTACTGTATTGGATCTTTCAATCCATGACATGGAGTATCTCTGCCTTTATTTAGACTGTCTTTGATTTCTTCAATCAGAATGTTATAGTTTTCAGCATACAAGTCCTATATATGTTTGTTAGATTGTAAATGGTATTGTATTTTAAATCTTGGTGTCCACATATATTTTCATTGCTAGTATACTGAAATACAGGTTTCCTAGGTGGCACAGGGGTAAAAGTCCGCCTGCAGGAGCCACGAGTATGGAGGGTTTGATCTCTGGGTCGGGAAGATCCCCTCGAGTAGGAAAAGGCAACCCACTCAGTATTCTTGCCTGGAAATCTCCATGGACAGATGAGCCACAGGGTCGCAGAGTCAGACACGGCTGAGTGAGCACAGAAACGTATAAAGACATACAGCTGATCTCTGTGAGTTGGCCCTATGTTCCTGACCTTTCTGAACTCACTCATTAGTTCTAGGGGACTTTTTCGGAGACTCCTTGGGATCCCTATGCAGATAGACGTGCCATTTCTGAAGAGGAACAGCTCCTCTTTTTCTGGCCTGTGTGCCTTTTCTGTTCCAATTTTGTAAAGTCTTTATTGAATTTGTTACAATATTGCTTCCATTTCATGTTTGGTTTTTTTTGGCCATGAGCCATGTGGGGTCTAGTTCCCTAAGCAGAGATAAAACCTGTACCCCCTACATTGGAAGGTGAAGTCTTAACCACTGGACCACCAGGAAAGTTCCCCTGTATGCCTTTTATTTTCTGGCTCTTGCTTGATTTCAGTGGCTAAAACATCCACCATCACAGTAATTAACTTGGCGTAGTGAGAGCAGACATACTTTCCATGCTCCTGAGCTCAGGGGGAAAGCATTCAGTTTCCACTGCTAAGGTGTAATGTTCAGTCAGTTCAGTTCAGTCGCTCAGTCATGTCCGACGCTTTGCGACCCCATGAATCGCAGCACGCCAGGCCTCCCTGTCCATCACCATCTCCCAAAGTTCAGTCAGACTTACGTCCATCAAGTCCGTGATGCCATCCAGCCATCTCATCCTGGGTCGTCCCCTTCTCCTCCTGCCCCCAATCCCTCCCAGCATCAGAGTCTTTTCCAATGAGTCAGCTCTTTGCATCAGGTGGCCAAAGTACTGGAGCTTCAGCTTTAGCATCATTCCCTCCAAAGAAATCCCACGGCTGATCTCCTTTAGAATGGACTGGATGGATCTCCTTGCAGTCCAAGGGACTCTCAAGAGTCTTCTCCAACACCACAGTTCAAAAGCATCAATTCTTCGGCGCTCAGCCTTCTTCACAGTCCAACTCTCACATCCATACATGACCACAGGAAAAACCAGAGCCTTGACTAGATGGACCTTAGTCGGCAAAGTAATGTCTCTGCTTTTGAATATAGTATCTAGGTTGGTCATAACTTTTCTTCCAAGGAGTAAGCGTCTTTTAATTTCATGGCTGCAGTCACCATCTGTAGTGATTTTGGAGCCCAAAAAGATAAAGTCTGACACTGTTTCTACTGTTTCCCCATCTATTTGCCATGAAGTGATGGGACTGGATGCCATGATCTTCGTTTTCTGAATGTTGAGCTTTAGGCCAACTTTTTCGCTCTCCTCTTTCACTTTCATCAAGAGGCTGTTTAGCTCCTCTTCACTTTCTGCCACGAGGGTGGTGTCATCTGCATGTCTGAGGCTATTGATATTTCTCCCGGCAATCTTTCTGCCATAAGGGTGGTATCAGTTTTTTTGCAGATGCTCTCTATCAAGCTGAGTCAGTCCTTGGATTCCTATTTTTTCTGAGAGTTTTTATCATGAATGGGTGTTGAGTTTTGTAAAATACTTTTTCTGCTTTGGTATGATTATGTGATTTTTTTCCTTTAGCCTGTTAATGGTGGATTACACTGATTGACTTTTGAATATTGAACCAACATTGCATTCCTGGAATAAACCCGTATGCTCATAGGATACAATTGTTTTATATACTGCTTAAGTCTATTTGCTGATATTTTTTCAAGGTAGACTGTATATATATATATAGTTGATTTACAATGTCGTGCCAATCTCTGATATATATCAAAGAGACTCGATTATATACGTTCTTTATGTTCTTTTCCTTTACAGTTTATCGCAGTATATTGAGTGCAGCCCCCTGCACTATACCGTAGGGCCTTGTCTGTCCATTCTAAGCCTTATAGTTCTCACCTGCCGACCCCCACTTCCCAGCATGCTCCTCTCCCCCCCCCTCCTGCTCGCAACCGCAGGCCTCTGTGTCTGTGCGCCTGCTTTTGCTTTGTTGTTGTTTCGTTGCTGGGTTGTGTCTCGCTCTTTGCGATCCCATGACTGAAGCACACCAGGCTTCCCTGTCCTTCACTGCCTCCCTGAGTTTGCTCAAACTCATGTGCATCTAGTCAGTGATGCCATCCAGCCGTCTCATCCTCTGCCACCCCTTTCTCCTCTTGCCCTCAGTCTTTCCTGCCATCAGGGTCTTTTTTTAATGAGTTGGTTCTTTGCCTCAGATGACCAAAGTATTGGAGCTTCAGCAGCAGTCCTTCTCATGAATATTCTGGGTTGATTTCCTTTAGGATTGACTGGTTTGATCTACTTGCTGTCCAAGGACTCTCAAGAGTCTTCTCCAGCACCATAATTCAAAAGCATCAATTCTTCGGTGCTCAACCTTCTTTATGGTTCAACTTTCACGTCCATACATGATGGCTGGAAAAACCATAGTTTTGACTATATGGACTTTTGTTGGCAAGTAATGTCTCTGCTTTTTAATACACTGTTGAGGTTTGTCATAACTTTTCTTCCAAAGAGCAAGCGTCTTTCAATTTTGTGACTGCAGTCACCGTCCGCAGTGGTTCTGAAGCCCAAGAAGATGGCATGGCGCCATTTCCACTTTATCCCCATCTATTTGCCATGACATGATGGAGCTGGACACCACAATCTTCATTTTTTTGAGTGTTAAATTTTAAGGCAGCTTTTTCACTCTCCTCTTTCACTTTCATCAAGAGGTTCTTTAGTTCATCTTCACTTTCTGCCATAAGGGTGGTGCCATCTGCATGTCTGAGGTTGTTGATATTTCTCTTGGCAATTTAAATTCGGGCTTGTGAGTCATCCAGCCGGCATTTCTCATGATGTACTCTGCCTATAAGTTAAATAAGCAGGGTGACAATATACAGCTTCGACGTACTCCTTTCTCAATTTGGAACCAGTCCATTGTTTCAGGTCCAGTTTTAGCTGTTGCTTTTTGTCCTGCATACAGGTTTCTTAGGAGGCAGGTCAGGTGGTCTGGTATTCCCATCTCAAGAATACTCCGCAGTTTGTTGTGATCCACACAGTCAAAGGCTTTAGTATAGTCAGTGAAGCAGAAGTAGAGTCCTTTTTTTGGAATTCCCGTGATTTTTCTATGCCAGCGGATGTTGGCAATTTGCTCTCTGGTTCTTCTGCCTTTTCTACATCCAGCTGCTACATCTGGGAGTTCTTGGTTCACGAACTGCTGAAACCTCAGTCAGTTCAGTTCAGTCGCTCAGTCGTGTCCGACTCTTCGCGAGCCCATGAACTGCAGCATGCCAGGCCTCCCTGTCCATCACCAACTCCCAGAGTCCACCCAAACCCATGTCCATTGAGTCGGTGATGCCGTCCAATCATCTCATCCTCTGTCGTTTCCTTCTCCTCCTGCCTTCAGTCTTTCCCAGCATCAGGGTCTTTTCAAATGAGTCAGTTCTTTACATCAGATGACCAAAGTATTGGAGTTTCAGCTTCAGCATCAGTCCTTCCAGTGAATATTCAGGACTGATTTCCTTTAAGATGGACTGGTTGGATGTCTTTGTAGTCTAAGGGACTCTCAGAGTCTTCTCCAACACCACAGTTCAAAAGCATCAGTTCTTTGGTGCTAAGCTTTCTTTATGGTCCAACTCTCACGTTTATACACGACTACTGGAAAAACCACAGCTTTGACTAGATGGACCTTTGTTGGCTGAAGCCTGGCTTGGAGAATTTTGAGCATAATCTAGCGTGTGAAAAGAGTGCAATTGTATGGTAATTTGAACATTCTTTGGCATTGCCCTTCTTTGGGATTGGAATGAAAACTGACCTTTTCCAGTCCTGTGGCCTCTGCTGAGTTTTCCAAATTTGCTGGTATATTGAGTGCAGCACTTTCACAGCATCATCTTTTAGGATTTGAAGTAGCTCAGCTGCATCCAGCTGAACTACTTTTTGAAGATTTTCATCAACTAAGAAAGAAACCCTGTATCTATTAGTAGTCACTTCCCATTCCTCCATTCCCCTAGCCTCTGGCAAAGACTAATGTATTCTGTCTCTTTATATTAGTCTATTCCAGACACTTCATACAAATGGACTCCTACAAGATGTGGAATTTTGTGTTTTTAAGGCCCCTCCATGTTATAGCAAGTATCAGTATTTCATTGCTTTTATTATCAAAGATGATTCCATTGTGTGGGTGCATCCACTTTTGTTTATATTTCATCAGTTGGACATCTTTGGGTTGTTTCCACTGGCTCACATTGTGAAGAATGCTGCTGTGGGCGTTTGCGCACAGATTTCTGTGTGGACTGTGTTCTCATTTCTCTTAGATGTGCACCTAGTGGTGGAGTTGCTGGGTCCTGGGCTAACTCTGTATTTAACCTTTGGAAGAACTGCCGAACTGGTTTCCAAAGTGGTTGCAGCATTTCACCCCCGCCAGGATGCCCCATGTTCCAAACCGTCTGCATCCTCACCAGCCCCTGGGCTTCCCAGGGGGACCCGCCTTTCAGTGCAGGAGGTGAGCGTTTGATCCCTGGATTGGGAAGATCCCCTGGAGCAGGAAATGACACCCCACTCCAGTGTTCTTGCCTGGAAAATGCCAGGGGCAGAGGAGCCTGGTGGGCTGTAGTTCACGGAGCTGCAAAGAGTCAGACGTGACAGAGTGACTGAGCACACCCATACACGTCACCAACACTTGTCTGTCTTTTTAATTTTAATCATCCTAGTAAAATTCATGTTAAAATTTAACCAGCCAACCATGAAGTGAAGTGGTTTCTTATGCAGAGTACATCATGAGAAACGCTGGACTGGAAGAAACACAAGCTGGAATCAAGATTGCCAGGAGAAATATCAATAACCTCAGATATGCAGATGACACCACTCTTATGGTAGAAATTGAAGAAGAACTAAAGGCCGTTTTGATGAAAGTGAAAGAGGAGAGTGAAAAAGTTGGCTTAAAGCTCAACATTCAGAAAACGAAGATCATGGCATCTGGTCCCATCACTTCATGGGAAATAGATGGGGAAACAGTGGAAACAGTGTCAGACTTTATTTTTGGGGGCTCCAAAATCACTGCAGATGGTGACTGCAGCCATGAAATTAAAAGACGCTTACTCCTTGGAAGAAAAGTTATGACCAACCTAGATAGCATATTCAAAAGCAGAGACGTTACTTTGCCGACTAAGGTCCGTCTAGTCAAGGCTATGGTTTTTCCAGTGATCATGTATGGATGTGAGGGTTGGACTGTGAAGAAGGCTGAGCACCGAAGAACTGATGCTTTTGAACTGTGGTGTTGGAGAAGACTCTTGAGAGTCCCTTGGACTGCAAGGAGATCCAACCAGTCCATTCTGAAGGAGATCAGCCCTGGGATTTCTTTGGAGGGAATGATGCTAAAGCTGAAGCTCCAGCACTTTGGCCACCTCATGCGAAGAGTTGACTCACTGGAAAAGACTCTGATGCTGGGAGGGATTGGGGGCAGGAGGAGAAGGGGACGACCAAGGATGAGATGGCTGGATGGCGTCACTGACTCAATGGATGTGAGTCTGAGTGAACTCCGGGAGTTGGTGATGGACAGGGAGGCCTGGCGTGTTGGGGTTCATGGGGTCACAGAGAGTCGGACACGACTGAGCGACTGGACTGAACTGTACTGAACTGAACTGAGCGACTTATGATGCTGAGAGTCTCTTACATGGTTATGTGCCATTTTCTGTCTTCTTTAGATGAATATGTATCAGATCCTTTGCCCAGGTAAAGATTAGGTTATTTGGCATTTTATTATTGACCTGTAAGATTTCTTTATACATTATGAACACTGGACCCTTACCAGATATTTCAGATGATTTGAGAATATTTTCTCACAGTTTGTGAGGTATCTTGTCACTATTCTGATGGTGTTATTTGAAGTAAAAAAGATTTTTATTTTGATGAAGTCCAATTTTCCAGTTTTTCTTTCCACTTTTGGTGTCATAGCTAAGAACCCTTTGCCTAATCCAAAGTGATGAAAATTTACTCCTGTGGTTTATAGTTTTGGCCCATATATTTAGGTCTGTGATCCATTTGGGCTTCATTTTTGATGTGTGGTAGGGTCCAATTTAATTTTTTTGTCTGTGGATAGCCACTTGTCTCAGCACCATTTGTTGGAAAGAGTATACTTTCCCCACTGAATTGCCTTGGCATATTTATTTTAAAAAATTTTACATCATAAATATAAGAGTTTATTTCTAGATCGTCAATTCTATTTCATTGATCAGTATATCTGTCCTTTTATAGGGGAAGTTTTAAAATCACAATATCACTTGCCTTAATAGTTATTGGACTATATTTTATATGGGGTGAGTTGTAGTAATTTGGGTTTTTAGAAAAACTAACCTGTTTCATCCGTGTGGTCTGATGCAGTTAGGGTTGTCTGTGGTATTCCTAGTTTTCCTTTCAGTGTTTCTTGGGTCTGTAGTGTGGTGCCCTGCTTCAGTATTGATGTTGATAATTTATATCTTCTCTTTTTCTTGGTCAGTATTGCCAGAGGTATGTCAATTTTACTGTGTTTTCAAGAGCAAACTTTTTCAAAAATTGATTTTCTCTATTGTTTGTATTTTCAACTTTGTTGATTTCTGTTTTTATCTTTGTTGTTTACTTCCTTCTACTTGATTTGAGTTTGTTTTGCACTTCCTTTTCTAAATGCTTCATTTAGAAAATGGAAGCTTAGATTATTGGTTTGAGACTTTTCCTTCTTTTGTAAAGTGTTTAGTAATGCAGATCCCTTCCTACAATTGCTTTAGCCATGTTGTTCAGATTTGATGTCTTATACTTTCATTTTCATTCAGTTCAGTATTTTAAAATTTCCTTGAGAATTCCTCTTTGATACATGCATTATTTAGAATGTGTTTGGAGAGTTTCCTATCATCTTTCTATTATTTGTCTCTTGTTTGATTTTATTAGGGTTAAAGAACATACTAAATTGGAAAAACTTTTCAATTCTTTTAGGATTATTGAGGCTTGTTTTATGGCTCAGGATACGGTCTGTCTTCCCCTAAGTGCCGGGTACACTTGAAAAGAATGTTTGTAACATGTTGTTGTGAGCTGTGTGTATAAATGTCAGTTAAATCCTGTTGGTTGATGGTGAGTTCTTCTATATCCTTGCTGACTCCCTGTCTAGTTGCCTTGTCAGTTCTGAGAGAGAGGTGCTGAAGTTCTCAACTGTAATTGTGCGTTTGTCCGTTCTCCTTTCAGTTCTGTCGGCTTTCGCGTCACGTGTGTTACAGTTCATTTGTTAGGCAGCTACACATTTAGAATCTCTGAATGTCTTCTTGATGAACTGACCATTTTATCATTATAATATGTCCCCCAATTTTTGAAAGTTCTCTTAATGCCACTTCAGTTTTAGGAAAGACCTACATTAGTGCTTTTTCCCACTAACCAAAAGAAACCCGTGGAGGATTTATGCTTTTGTGAAACAAGGTGAAAAGAGAAAATAGTGTTCAGCGTTTGTTTTGGAGCAAGCTATTACAGTGGCAGTGTGCCCCCTGCCAAGCTCATCCCTGGGTACTACACCAGCATCTCAGCACCAGACAGGCCCTAACTTTGTTGTGTCTGGGAGCGTCTGTGCTTTATCTCAGTTTATTTTCTGTCTCTGTTAGCGCATGTGTCCTGTGGTGGTTGATTATTTCTTCGCTTTGCGCCATTGTGGCTTAGAAAGGCTCCTGGGATGCACTGCCTTCAGACTGTGGGGAAACCTGTGTATGTTCCTGTGTCTCTGGAGGCATTTTTTGGCCCTAACGTCTCCTTTATCTAACTGAATAGAGCTACTTCAGTTTTCATTTGACACGTGTTTATGTGATGTTTCTTTTCCATATTTCACTTTCAACCTGCCTATCTATCACGTGAAAGTCGCTCAGTCACGTCCAGCTCTTTGCGACCCCGTGGACTGTGGCCCGCCAGGCTCCTCTGTCCATGGAACTGTCCAGGCCAGAATACTGGAGTGGGTAGCTATTCCCTTCTCCAGGGGATCTTCCCAACCCAGGGATCGAACCCAGGTTTGCTCTCCCACATTGTGGGCGGGTTCTTTACCATCTGGGCCACCAGGAAAGCCCAAGAACCCTGGAGAGGGCAGCCTGTCTCTTCTCCAGAGGATCTTCCTGACCCAGGAATCGAACCGGGGTCTCCTGCATTGCAGGTGGATTCTATACCAGCTGAGCTACCTGCCTAAATTGTTATATTTGAAATGAGTTTCTTGTAGACAAAACATACTTGGGTCATGTTTTTAAATTCAGTAGCTGATCTTGTCTTTTAATTCATTTATCCAAAGCATTAACATATAATGTAATTATTGATATGTTAAAGCTCACATCTGCCATTTTGTTTATTTTTTATTTGCTGTTTGTTTTAGCTTTTTGTTTGTTTTCTTTTTCCTGCCTTCTTGGAAAAAAAATTCCATTTTCATTTATCTAGCTGTTTTTACTCTTGCCTGGAAGATCCCATGGACAGAGGAGCCTGGTGGGCTGCAGTCCATGGGGTCGCTAAGAGTCGGACAGGACTGAGCGACATCACTTTCACTTTTCACTTTCATGAATTGGAGAAGGAAATGGCAACCCACTGCAGTGTTCTTTCCTGGAGAATCCCAGGGACAGGGGAGCCTGGTGGGCTGCCGTCTATGGGGTCGCACAGAGTCAGACATGACTCAAGCAACTTAGCAGCAGCAGCAGCAGCTGTTTTTAAGTGTATCTCTGCTCTTTTAGTAGTTGCTCTATATCTTATTCTATGATAGATAGAGTGCCTGATGAACTATGGATGGAGGTTTGCAACATTGTACAGGAGACAGGGATCAAGACCATCCCCATGGAAAAGAAATGCAAAAAGGCAAAATGGCTGTCTGGGGAGGCCTTACAAATAGCTGTAAAAAGAAGAGAGGTGAAAAGCAAAGGAGAAAAGGAAAGATATAAGCATCTGAATGCAGAGTTCCAAAGAATAGCAAGGAGAAGTAAGAAAGTCTTCCTCAGCGATCAATGCAAAGAAATAGAGGAAAACAACAGAATGGGAAAGACTAGAAATCTCTTCAAGAAAATTACAGATACCAAGGGAACATTTCATGCAAAGATGATGTTCAAGCTGGTTTTAGAAAAGGCAGAGGAACCAGAGATCAAATTGCCAACATCCGCTGGATCATGGAAAAGCAAAAGAGTTCCAGAAAAACATCTATTTCTGCTTTATTGACTATGCCAAAGCCTTTGACTGTGTGGATCACAATAAACTGTGGAAAATTCCGAAAGAGTAGGGAATACCAGACCACCTAACCTGCTTCTTGAGAAATCTGTATGCAGGTCAGGAAGCAACAGTTAGAACTGGACATGGAACAACAGACTGGTTCCAAATAGGAAAAGGAGTCCGTCAAGGCTGTATATTGTCACCCTGCTTATTTAACTTCTATGCAGAGTACATCATGAGAAACGCTGGACTGGAAGAAACACAAGCTGGAATCAAGATTGCCGGGAGAAATATCAATAACCTCAGATATGCAGATGACACCACCCTTATGGCAGAAAGTGAAGAGGAACAAGAGAGCCTCTTGATGAAAGTGAAAGAGGAGAGTGAAAAAGTTGGCTTAAAGCTCAACATTCAGAAAACAAAGATCATGGAGTCCGGTCCCATCACTTCATGCGAAATAGATGGAGAAACAGTGGAAACAGTGTCAGACTTTATTTTTGGGGGCTCCAAAATCACTGCAGATGGTGACTGCAGCCATGAAATTAAAAGACGCTTGCTTCTTGGAAGGAAAGTTATGACCAACCTAGATAGCATATTCAAAAGCAGAGACATTACTTTGCCAACAAAGGTCCGTCTAGTCAAGGCTATGGTTTTTCCTGTGATCATGTATGGATGTGAGGGTTGGACTGTGAAGAAGGCTGAACGCCGAAGAATTGATGCTTTTGACCTGTGGTGTTGGAGAAGACTCTTGAGAGTGTCTTGGACTGCAAGGAGATCCAACCAGTCCATTCTAAAGGAGATCAGTCCTAGGTATTCTTTGGAAGGACTGATGCTAAAACTGAAACTCCAATACTTTGGCCACCTCATCTGAAGAGTTGACTCATTGGAAAAGACTTTGATGCTGGGAGGGATCGGAGGCCGGAGGAGAAGGGGACAACAGAGGATGAGATGGCTGGATGGCATCACCGACTTGATGGACATGAGTTTGAGTGAACTCCGGGAGTTGGTGATGGACAGGGAGGTCTGGTGTGCTGCAATTCATGGGGTCACAAAGAGTTGGACACGACTGAGCGACTGAACTGAACTGATTGATATCTTATTCTAATCTACTGGTGTCATAATAGTATCAGTTCAAGTGACATATATACCCCTTCTTTAAATTTCTTTATCCTCCCCTATTTATAATACAATTATCTTAAACATTTCCTCTGCATATATTTATAACCATATCATAATGTGTTGCAATTTTTGTTTCTACTATCAAAACATAATTTAGGAAACTCAAAAGGACAGATAAAATCCGTCTAACCTTATTCTTGGGCTTCCCTTGTGGCTCAGTTGGTAAAGAATCCGCCTACACTGCAGGACACCGAGGTTCCATTCCTGGGTTGGGAAGATCCCCTGGAGAAGCAAACGGCAATCCATTCCAGTGTTCTTGCCTGGAGAATCTCATGGACTGTAGCCTGCCTGCCAGGTTCATTTGTCCATGGAATCGCAAGAGTCGGACATGACTTGGCAACTAAACCACCACCACCTCCACCCTTATTTTTACTCTTTTCATTGTTTTTCCTCCCTTCTTAGTGGTCAAGAATTCCTTTTTAAATCATTCCTTTCTGCTTAGAGATTTTCATTAGTCATTCTCTTAGGGTAGATATGCTGGCAACAAATTCTCCCAGTTACCCTGCTTTTATTAAGAGAATGTCTTGATGTTCCCTTCATTCCTGAAGGATATATTTGATGGGTGTAGGTGTTGGTTGATGGTTTCTTTCTCTGAGCACCTGGAAAGGAGTGTGCCACTTCATTCTGGCCTCAGTAGTTGATGAGGAGAAACCTTTTGAATTGTGTCCCTCCGTAAGCAAGGGGCCATTTTTCTCTCGCCACCTTGAAGATTTTTAATTTGTGCTTAGTTTATCTTGATTTGACAATGAAATATCTTGTGGATTTTTTTCAGTTTATTCTGTTTGGTATTCACTCAGCTTCTTGACTCTATAGGTTGATGTCCCTTGCCAAATGTGGGGGTTTGTCAGCCATTATTTCTTTGAGTACTGTTTGGCTTTCTCCTCTCTCTCCTGTGCTCTGCTGCCGTGACCTGTGACTGTCAGATGTTTTCTCATTGACCCACAGGTTCTTGAGGCTCTGCTCTGCTCTTTCTTGTTCGATTTTTAAAGTCTGTCTCTCTCTCTCTTTATATTGAGTAATTGCTCTTCTTCTCTTTTACCGTCTATTGATTCTTTCCTTTGTTGTCTTTATTTTTCTGCCTTTCCATTGAGATTTTAATTTTGATTTTTGTATTTTTCGGTTCTAAATTCTCCATTTGATTCTTCATTGTACCTTTTATTTATTTGATGATACTATTTCTTTGTTGAGACTTTCTACTTTTTATATGTGTTTCAAATGTGCTTACAATTACCCTTTGAAATATTTTTACAATGGCTGCTTTAAAATCTTTGTCAGATACATGTATCATCTCTGTCATCTTAGTGCTGGTGATCTCTGGGGCTTCTCCAGAGAGATAAAGCAAATGAGACGTGTGTGTGTGTGTGTGTGTGTGTGTGTGTGTGAGACAGACAGAACAATCTCTGTTATTAGGAGCTGGCCCCTGTGAGTATGAAGGCCCTCGGGTGCGAGTGTGCAGTGAGTTTAGGCTGGCAGGCTCCCGCCCCAGCGGAGCCGGTGGTGCGGCTCCGTTTGCAAGCAGCTGGAGGCCCAGTGGTGCCAGTGGTGCAGATAAAGTCTGCGTTCTCTTCGGAGAACCTTCTCTTACTTCAAAGAGGGTCAGTGTTTTGTTTTATTATGTCCTCGAATTGATTGGATGAGGCCCACCACATTATGGAGAACTGTCTGCTTTATTAATTAAAATGTTAATTTCATCCAGAAACACACTTGGAGAACCATCCAGAATGTTTGGCTAGACATCCGCGCCCCATGGCCCAGTCAAGTTGACACATAAAATTAACCATCACAGCATCTAATTCTTTTGTTTGCTTTTTATTCTTTATTTCACAGCATCTATTTTTTTGTTTGTTTTTTAATTCAGTTTGTGCTCTTCCTGGTTCTTGTTTTGGCAAATGAGTGTCAGTTGAAAGCTGAGCATTTTTGGCATTATATTCTCAGACCCTGGATCTTATTTAAACCCTCTGTTTTATCTGACTTTCTCTGACTTCTGCCAAGAGAAGCAGGGGTTGCTGCCTTGCTACTGCAAGGTGGGCGTAGAAGGCTGGTTTCCCCACCTGGCCTCCACTGACACATTGTGTGGGTGCTTTTCATTCTGCCGGTGGAGTGGGAATTCTGCCTCCCAGCGTGCCTCTGGGGTGCTTCCCTGGTTGGGAGGGTTAGGGGTGCCTCGTCTCTTCTCTCCACATGGTCCGTGCACATTACGTGCCGGGGTGGGGGGGCGTGTGTGGTCTCATTACTGGGTGACGGTGAGAGTCTGACTTTCCCCTGGGGCCACTCTGGCAGCAGCACCTCAGTAGGGAGCGGGCAATATGTCTCGCTACTGCCGCCTGGGCGCGGAAGTCCAGGCTCTTTGTGCGGCCCCCACTGATGCCACAGAGGCAGGGTGGGGAGGGGGCCGTGGGAGGATGTCCGCCTCCCTGCTTGTCTTTCTCTGAAATGCCGGTGGTTTCAGGGTGTTGGGAGGTTGGCTGCCTTGTCACAGTCTGGGGAGGGTGTTGTCTAGCCCCTCCTGGGTCTTTGCTGACCAGGGTGGAGGTGGCATGTTTTTCCTGCCCTGTTTGGCTGGAATAGTGCAGTCATTGTCTGTCTTACTAGCTGGCCCCCTTCCTGGCCCTTTGGTGAGAGAGAGAGAGAGAGAGCGAGAGAGAGCGAGAGAGAGAGAGCGAGAGAGCGAGAGAGCGAGAGAGAGAGAGAGAGAGAGAGAGAGAGAGAGAGAGACAGGGAGACAGGGAGGGAGCGAGAGAGAGAGAGAGAGAGAGAGAGAGAGAGAGAGAGCGCACACCCTGGCTTTTGCTGCTGTGTTTATTCTCTGTGTCTCTTGGCATTTCCAGCTTGCAGGTTTTAAGAGCCCCAGGTCTGGGATCTATGAGGGAAAAACAAGACAGAAACACAGGGAACCCATCGTGTGTCCAGAGGTCCCAGCTGGTCTGCTTTCTCTTCCCCACTTTCTAGAGCCTCTGGGAAATGCGTGTTTGCTCTGGATATAATGTTCAGGGTGCTAACCGTACTCGGGGAGAAACGGGAAGAGAACGTCCGCTCCATCTTCCCAGAAGTGCAGGTCCTGTTTGTTTCTTAAGATGAGAATAGGGCACTTTGGCTGCTGGTGGAAACGGTCCATTAGTGGGACATCGTGGAGCCAAACCCCTGACCGAGGCAGTGGGAGGAGCCGAGGCGGCAGCGCGTCTCCCCTTCCCCAGGAGGGAGCTGGTTCCGAGGGTGCCCTTCAGGGAGGCCGGTGGTGTTGGTGGTCATTGTAGTCCTTAGGTCGGGCTCTGTCTGGAGCTGGCAGAGGTTGGTCAGCGAACAGGGGCAGCGAGCAAAGTCAGATGTCTGAGCGTCCCTTCTGGTCAAGGCCCGGGGTCCTTGGCGGCCAGCCTGGAGTCGGCGTCCAGGAATCAGAAGCCACAGGCGGCGGGCGGGCAGGGGGGCTCAGGACTTGCAGGGGTGGAGTCCGCGCTTCCGCCCAGGCGGGGGACACTGGAGGACAGCGGTCCCAGCAGCAGCGCCTGGACGCCAGCCCAGCCTCGGGGCAGGGCCAGGACGCCCACTGCCTCTGTCCGGCTCGGGCCTGGCCCTTGGCTCGCGAGGCGCCTCTGGGCGGAGGGGCGGAGGGGCCTGGTGGCTGCCTGCCCACACTGCCCACCCCTGGGCTCACTTCTACCAGCAGGCTCGTGTGGAGAAAGGGGTCTCCCTCAGGCCCCTGAACACAAAACAAGACTGGAAAAGAACTGGATGGAGAGAGCCTTATCCCTCTGTGGGCTGTGCTCCAGAAGCCAGAAGGCCTGGGGGGAGCCCGCCTGCGTTGGGTTGTTTAGACCCGGCCCGAGAGCGGGGTTCTGTCAGGCTCAGCTCCTCCCTGGGGGCAACAGCAGCGAGGTGCCTGCTTGTTGACAGGCTGTTGCCCAGGCTCTGCGCACTGTGCTGTGGGAGTGGCAGGAGACAGATCGGACTTGGACCTTGGGGTCCCTGGGCTTCACAAAGGAGGATTGTCTCTGAAGCTGCCTGGTGTGTCCAGCAGCCTGGGAGGCAGAGGGGAGATGTCCAGGTGGGGCCCCTGGGGGGTGAAGCCCTTGGCTTCTTGGTGCTGCTGGGCAGGTCAGGAGTACGAAGCTCCTTGGTCCTTTGCGGGCCCCCATCCTAGAGGGGGCAAGGGCAGGCAGGTGTAGTCTGGATTTCCTGTCTGGCCCCACCCGTGCCTGACTCTGCTGGTACCGAAAAGCCGGGGCGCTGTCCTGCCCACCGTCCTGCTCATCTGCTCTTGCTTCCAGACCAATGACGCAGCTGGCAACACCTGGAACTGGCTCTACTTTCTGCCCCTGATTATCATCGGCTCCTTCTTCATGCTCAACCTGGTGCTGGGCGTGCTCTCGGGGTAAGGGCCTCGCCGCTGCGTGTGTCTCTGTGTTTGCAGGCCAGGGCTGGGTGATGGGACTGGACGTGGCCTGGGTGGTATGGGGGAGGCGGGGCCCGGCCTGGCCCTGGGTTGGCTGTTCTTAGAGCCCCGAGCTCTAGCCAGCCTGCCCTTGGGCTGCCGTCGGGCCTCTCCCCCGGCCTCCTTGCCTCTAGCTCTTGGCCTTCACCCCGGCCTCTGAGTCGGGAGGGGCTGCTGCTGCCTCTTACCTGGATTCGTGGTGGGGTTTCTGCAGGAGCAGCCCCAGGGGCCAGAGAACCTTTGGCTGCGACTCTGGAGAAGGAATGGAGCAGCCCCGGGTCTGCGCCCCAGCCCTGACCCCTGGCTTACCCTCTTCTCTGGGCACCTGTCCCTGCTGACCTCATGGAGAGGACAAGCGAGGGCGCAGGGCAAGGGTCCCTCCTGGAGAAAGGCTCTGACCTTCCTGGGGAGAGAGGTGCAGCAACCCGTGGCCCACTGCGCCCTCCTGGCCTACATGCGGCTGAAGCTGGAGAAGCGCTGTTGGCTTCAGGAAACCACCGGGGCTGGTGTCTGGGGCTCCCACCGTCCTCCGGGGCTGAGGAGGCTGTGTGGACAGAGCTAGAGGGTGTCTGGCTTGGCCGTGCCACCCTGCCCCACCTGGGCATCAGATCCCTGTAAAGCTGGGGGGCAATGTTGCCATTCCCCTGGCATGAGGTAGTCTGGGGAGAGCCTGGGGGACCCAGCGGGCAGCTGTCCTCTTGTCTGAGAAGGTGCCGCCACCGAGAGGGCAGTGTCTGGGCCGGCGCTCTGCTCGGCTCTGACGTGCTCCTGCCTCGCTCCCTCCTGTGAGGCTCTGATTGTCACTAGCGTGCCTTTCTGAGCCTCTCCGCCCGGGGCAGCCCCGGGGACGGTGGGAGCTCCCTGTCAGGTGGAGGCTGCAGTCTGAGCTGGGATGGGGAAGCCACGGGAGGCCTGGGCTCAGAGGAGGGTCTGGGGAAGGGGCAGCTCCAGTGAGATGCAGGGGGACCAGCTTGGCAAGGAGGGTCATGCAGGCAGAGAACTGCTGGAGTGGAGGTGCAGAGAGCGTGGGGCCTGCGATGCAGGGAGCTCAGGGCTGAAGCCGCCAGGCTTGTGAGGGGGTGGGGAGGCTGGCAGGACACGCGTGGGCCCTGCTCAGGGTTGCTCTGGAGGACGGGAGGAGGAACAGGGTAGCCAGTGGAGCCTGGGGGAGGCCCGCGGACTTGGTGTTTCTCAGCCCTTCCCCCACCTGCGGGTGCTGGTTTTCCTAACCGGTCTCAGCTGGGCCCAGGGTTCTCCTCCAGCCCCAGAAAGGCGGGAGACTGCACGGCCGCCTAGGCTGGTGATCACCACACGTGTGACTCTGCCACGGCTGGACGAGGGCTGCTGGAGGGGCCAGCTTGGAAGTGGTTCAGCCTCACTCCTGTCCATGCCTTGGGCTCTCACCTTCCCAGCACCTGGAGAAGCAGAATGGGTCACTCTGCTCACAGCCCTTCCTCCTGGAGGGGCAGAAGCCTGGGGAGGGGAGGCTCACAGCCGCCCCCAAGCACTGGGTGCCTGGCAGCTGGGTCAGCCACTGCTGATGACTCTCAGGCCACCTGGGCAGTGTGGTCTCACCCCGTCCTGCCCTCAGGCCTCTGCACTCGAGGGTGGCCAAGGGGGCTGGCCTGGTGGGGAGACCGTGAGGGGCCCTGCATCTCTTTAGTCTGGACTTGGGCGGGGTGAGATGTCCAGGAGGGAGCCGTCCCCTCTCATGGCCAGGGCTGAGGTGGCTCAGGCCCTGCCAGACAGTGGTCTCAGGCTCGGGGTCCATCCTGGTCGGAGCCGAGCTCTCTCCCTTGCCAGGGCTGTGAGAGGAGTCCGTCTGTCGAGCCCAGAAGCTGCTGCTCCCGAGGGAGAACAGCATGTTCTTCTGCCCTGGGAGCATGCCTGCCTGCACTTGGGCGCCTGAGCTAAGGTGTGTGCGCGTGTGGAATGTGGGTGGTGTGTGTGCGTGTGTGGTATGTGTGTGGTGTGTGTGCAGGGCTTCCTTCTGGCCCTTTGAGCCTAGAAGCTCAGCTGAGGTGGGGCAGGTGCTGAGGGCCCTGGGCGGCAGAGGGACCTCACAACGTTTGATTGTCTCCCTGTCTCTGGCCGCCCTGAGCTGGTCTGGTTTTTCCCTGCCCCCTTCTGGCATGGCTGAGGGTCTGAGCCAGCCGAGGAAGAAAGGTGACTGTCCTCCAGAGGGCTCTTGACCATGAGCTCTCTGCACGTCTCTGTCTAGAGCACAGGGCCCCGTGCTCAGAGGGTGTGCGCCCAAACCTGCTCTCGGCCGGGGGCGGTGGAGCCCCTCTTGGGACACTGGAGAGCCGTCCCTGTGTACCGCAGGGGCCCGAGCAGGGAGCGTTTGCCTGGGCTTTGTCAGTGCTCAGGTGGGCAGAGGCCAGGGTGGTGGGAGCCGCCTGGAGGGGTGGCCCGTGGCTCATTGCCCCTATCCTGGCCTCTTCCTGGTCCCTGGTGTCTCTGGCTGGACAGGTGGGGCCTGCAGGTGAGCTTATATCCATCTGATCTGCCTCCTGCCCTGGCTTTGCCCATCACAGAGAGTTTGCCAAGGAGCGTGAGCGGGTGGAGAACCGCCGGGCCTTTCTGAAGCTCCGCCGGCAGCAGCAGATCGAGCGGGAACTCAACGGGTACCTGGAGTGGATCTTCAAGGCTGGTGAGGACAGGGCTGTGTGGCGCTCCTGGCCTGGGCTCTGTTGGCGCCCTGCCCCTCTCCAGGGCCCTCCAGGAGCCAGCTCTGCAGGGCTGGGGGCTGCTTGCAGGAGGGCCACATGAGGGGGGAGCAAGCCAGGCCCTCTGCACAGCGCTCTGTCTGTGGGACACACCAAGGGCCCTGACTCAGTGGGATGAGCTCAGCCGTGACCACGGTGGCTTCTGGAAGTGGGAAGGCCAAGCAGGCAGGGCCTCGCCCGCATTCTGCTGCATTTCTGGGGAACGAGCCCTCATCAGGGTGGGCACGGGAGGGCTCTGGCCTGAGGCTGTGTCTTGCCCGCAGAGGAAGTCATGCTGGCTGAGGAGGACAAGAACGCGGAGGAGAAGTCCCCTCTGGATGGTAGGTGGCTGCCGCCAGCCCTGCCTGGCTTCAGGGCTTCGGGGGCCACTGGGCCGCCGCACGCGTGCGCTTGCATGTGAGGCATGATGCCTCTGCTCTGCCGGGGGCCTGAGCATCGGAGGCAGGCTCTGTGTGGGTCAGCAGCACGTGGCGGTCAGCCAGATGCTCCTGGGGAGCGGTGGGCCCTGACCAGAGTGGGTGCAGCCCACAGTGGGCTCAGCCCCGGGGCCTCAGGAGCCTGTGCTCACAGCACAGCCTGAGAGCCGTGTGGTCCAGCATGGTGGCGGATGCGTGACTGTGTGAGTTCACAGGTGCCCCTGTTACAGTGGAACAGAAGTGAAAATCCAGTCCCTCAGTCTTCCTCAGCTCGTTTCAAATCATCCTAGAAAATTCAGTGGGACCGCGCTGCTTCTAGAAGGCTGCGGTTTTAAACCAAGCTGTGTCTGACCCCAGGGCTCCAGATGGTTCTGGCCCCAGCTTGCCGTGGAAGACCCCTAGTGTAACACGGGGCCCCCGAGCAGGGACAGGGGCGAGCACAGCCCTAGTGGCAGGAAGGAAGGCTGCTGTCTGCATGCCCGCTGCTCAGGACAGGGCCTGACAGGGTGCCATGCCTGCCGTGGCCTCGCGGGGCCCACACCTGGGGCCTGAGCAGGTCTCGCTGGTTCCCCTGCGGCCTTGAGCTCATCTCTCTTGTCTCACCTGCTCTTGGAGTGCGGGCTGCTGAGGCAGCCGGCTGCAGCCCTGGCCTTTCCCTACTTGGAAGTTTCCTGGTCTTCATGGTAGCCAGGCCTCCCCACGGATATCATCATGGAGAGAAGGACAAGCAGGACCTCAAAGTCCCTTGTCCCTTTTGCTCTGAGGACCGAGAGGGGCCATGGGGGCCAGGCATCGTCCTTCCTGCCACCAGCCTTGGCTTCAGGAGAGGGGATCTCCAGAGGCTGCTGGTTCCTGGACATTAGGGAGTGGGCAACTGAGAGACATCCCAGGCCTGAGGCAGATCGGCCAGCCGGGCTGCACTCATGCCATCTGCCCACCCTTTGTTTAAAGCAGTGTTGAAGAGAGCAGCCACCAAGAAGAGCCGAAACGACCTGATCCATGCGGAGGAGGGAGAGGACCGCTTTGCAGACCTCTGTGCTGTGGGTGAGTCTGTGGGAGTGTGCTGTGCGGAGTGTGCGCCCGCTCCCTCCTTGCCGCCCTGGCTCTCCTCCTTCCCTCCCTCCCCCACTTCCCCCCACCCCAAGTCAGTCAGCCAGCCCCAGGTTGGTGTGTCTGCCAGACAGCAGGAGGGAGAGCAGCCAGCGGCGCAGAGATGTCTTCCTGGGGCCAGGCCTTGAGGTGGGCTGCGCGCACGGCTCCTGGAGCTCTTCTTTGCCTCTTGCTCCTTCAGTTCAGCACACGGCTGGCTCCTGGCTGGCTGTTCTTGGCTCTGCCGTCCTGTGTGGACTGGAGACCCCTGGCGCATCCCGAGGCTGCGGACTGCGTGTGTCACTGCTGTGGGGACTGAAAGTTTCTTTTATCTCTCTCGTAAGCTCTGTGTATCTTCCATATTCTTGGGTCTGCTGCCTCTGAGGCCTTGGCTTCATCCCCTGCTTCTCAAAGAGTGAAAGGGAAGCCTGGTTCTTTCATCTTTTTAGTTCCCTTCCTCTTAGCCTGGTGCCAGAATCCTAGCACCTGAAGTGCCTGGGCCTTTCCCACTGAATGCCCTGAGGGTGTGCATTCTGTGGGAAAGGAGGACCCGGCCCTGGGCCTCTCCACTTTGGCAGTGTGGGGAGGGGGTGTACTTGGCAATGACCACTCTGCATTACAGGCACCAAGTCAGGTCCAGACTGCACCTCCTTGATCCCAGTGGTCCCTAGTGGACTTGAGTTGAACAAGCTGCTTCCCATTATATTGTTTCATTTGGAAGACTGAGCTCTCTAATAAGTCATTTGCGTATTTGTTTATCTATTTATACTTCCCATTTTCTGTCCTCAGTAAGCCCATGTCAATAGTTTGGAGTTTATCCTTCCCATTTCTAGATGCTCATCTCAGATAACACTCATACCACCCTCCCGCCCCCCACCACCAAAATCACTGCAGATGGTGACTGCAGCCATGAAATTAAAAGACGCTTACTCCTTGGAAGGAAAGTTATGACCAACCTAGATAGCATATTCAAAAGCAGAGACATTACTTTGCCAACAAAGGTCCGTCTAGTCAAGGCTATGGTTTTTCCAGTGGTCATGTATGGATGTGAGAGTTGGACTGTGAAGAAGGCTGAGTGCCGAAGAATTGATGCTTTTGAACTGTGGTGTTGGAGAAGACTCTTGAGAGTCCCTTGGACTGCACGGAGATCCAACCAGTCCATCCTGAAGGAGATCAATACTGAATACTCATTGGAAGGACTGATGCTGAAGCCGAAGCTCCAATAGTTTGGCCACCTGATGTGAAGAATCGGCTCACCTGAAAAGACCCTGATGCTGGGAAAGACTGAAGGCAGGAGGAGAAGGGGCTGACAGAGGATGAGATGATTGGATGGCATCACTGACTTGCTGGACATGGGTTTGGGTGGACTCCGGGAGTTGGTGATAGACACTGAGGCCTGGCGTGCTGCGGTTCGTGGGGTCACAAAGAGTCGGACACGACAGAGTGACTGAACTGAACTGAACTGAAGCCCCCCTTCCCACATACACATACATACACGCACACACACATGCTGTGGACTTTTGGGGTCTTTCCACATTACAGATATCCAGTTCCAATTCAGTCCAGTTCAGTCGCTCAGTCGTGTCCGACTCTTGCGACCCCATGAATTGCAGCACACCAGGCCTCCCTGTCCATCACCAACTCCCGGAGTTCACTCAAACTCATGTCCATCGAGTCGGCAATGCCATCCAGCCATCTCATCCTCTGTCGTCCCCTTCTCCTCCTGCCCCCAATCCCTCCCAGCATCAGAGTCTTTTCCAATGAGTCAAGTCTTCGCATGAGGTGGCCACAGTACTGGAGTTTCAGCTTTAGCATCAGTCCTCCCAATGAATACCTAGGACTGATCTCCTTTAGGATGGACTGGTTGGATCTCCTTGCAGTCCAAGGGACTCTCAAGAGTCTTCTCCAATACCGCAGTTCAAAATTCTTTGGCGCTCAGCTTTCTTCACAGTCCAACTCTCATATCCATACATGACCACTGGAGAAACCATAGCCTTGACTAGATGGACCTTTGTTGGCCAAATAGTTTTATACTAAATTTTCCCATCGGTGCCTCTTGGAACACCCCAACCCTGATCAGCTGGTCTAATTAGAATCTGCTCCTGTATGGTGTGCACAGCGCCCCTGGTGTGCTGTCCACTACCCTGCAATCAGCTGCTTAAACATCTGTCCTTGCTCAGCAGAGCTTTTGCCCCCGTGGGCTGGGTCCCAGGAGCAGGGCTGCTGCAGGGAGGGTGTGCTGGCACCTCCCAGGGCGGCCGCTGCCTGCTGTGCAGAGGGTCTGTGACCACACATTCACCCCAGTGCAGGAACACCTCTGTTCTCGTCCTGCCTGGAGGTTGCAGCTACTCTTGACTTTTCCCAGTTTGAGGGGAATTTGATCATTATAAGGTGGTATTTTCTGGCAATTTTAATTCTCATTTCACTCACTACTAGTGATTTTGACCCTCTTTTTAAGTGTTTGTTTCCCATTTGAATTTGGGTGTTGGTGACTTTTCATGTACTGTACGCTTTTCTGTTGGGTTGTTTGTGTTTGTTAATAGGGGACCAATATATATTGTGGATCTGAATTTTAATTTTTTTAAAATTTATACTGAGTGTTAATATTTAAATGGTCCCTCTATTCTTACTTTACCTAAAGTTTTTTAAAAAAGTTTTTATTATGATTTTGTAAAATGAATTAGAGAGGTAAAAAATCTTTTCCTGTAGCTTGGAATAGTTTAAATAACACCTAAATTATCTTTTCTTTAAAGGTAAAATAAAAATGTGAACCCATCTAGCTAAGAAATGAAAAGAATGTGTTAGTCGCTCAGTCGTGTCCGGCTCTTTGTGACCCCATGGACTGTAGCCTGCCAGGCTCCTTTGTCCATGGAATTCTCCAGGCAAGAATACTAGAGTGGGTAACCATTCCTTTCTCAAGGGGATCCTCCCAACCCAGGGACTGAACCTCGGTCTTCCACATTGCAGGCAGATTCTTTATCATCTGAGCCACCAGGGAAAAGAGAGTATGGACCAGTGTTATATTTTGTTAGGAAATATTCCATTTTGTTGCCTTTCAAGCTTGTTTCTATAGAACTGCATGTAGAGTTCTCTTGTATTCTTCTCATCTCTCCTTCGTTCAGCTCTTTGCTGGTCCATTCACTCAACAGATACTAAGTGCCCAGATATGTTGGGAAGTGCCTGAGGCACTGGGCTATAGCATTGAACAAGATTCAGAAGCCTTCATCTTTGGAGTTTCCATTCCAGTGCTAGGTGTGAAAAGGAAAAAGGTAGAGAAAGAGGGGGCTCAAAGGGTCTGAGGATGTAGGGATTTTAAATAGAGTGGCTACGACAGGCCCTGAGAAGGTCGCTTTTGAGTAAAAAGCTGAAGAAATGAGCAGGTGAGCTTACCAGGACGCAGAGCATCCCCAGACAGGTGAGAGGACCCTGAGGCAGGACAGTCCAGGAGGCCAGTGTGGTTGGAGCAGAGTGGAGGGCTGGGGCAGCGGGAGAGGAAATGAGGGCACCGGGGGGCCTGGAGCCCAGTGTGGACTCTGCTAGCCATGGTGGTTTGCAGAGGAGGGTGGCATCTGGCTGCAGGGGGTGCTGAAGACTGCCCGCCATGCAGAGAGGGCAGCGCAGGACCAGGTCAAGGGCTGCTGTGCGGACCCCAGTGCTGGGGGCGGGAGTACTAAGCAGTTGGATTCTCGGTCTGTCTTGAGGACGAGCCCACAGGATTCCTGATGAGTCGGACGTAGAGATGAGACAGAGAGAGACATCGAGGACAGCTCTGCGGGGAGTGTCCACAGAGGAGCCCTGCGCGAGGGAGTGGGGCCGTAAACCCACGCGTTTTGGGGGCGGCGACTAGAGTCTGGCTCCGAGCTTGTGCTGAGTTTGAGATGCGCGTTGGAGATGCAGCGGGGTGTCAGCTGGGCACTCTGTGTGTTAGGGGCTGGCATTCAGGCTGCAGAAGGCACTTAAAGCTCTGAGACCGACTAGACTGTGTCAGGTTTGGTTTTGCTTTTTTCTGGTTGTCAGTATATTTATCTTCGATTTCTAATTTCTTAATTAGGATCCTGTAAGCTTAGTATGTATTAATGATGATTTAAAATAAACAGATTGTAGATTTCCTTATTTTTTTGTTTTCATTTTTATTATTGTTATTTTTAGTCATTATTAGGTTTATCTTTCTACTTTATTTTGATTTATTCTATTATTATTTTTCTGATTTCTTAAAATGTATAACTTGTTCTTTTTTCTTTCTTCTTTAACAGCAAAAGCAGTTAAGACTGCATGTTTCCCTCTACACAGAGCTTTGTTATGAATTCCCTTCTGTACTGGTTTCCAGATAACAATTTTTTTACTTTCCTCTTGAGGCAAAATTTATCTGGGAATGTGCTTCTGAGTTATAAGCAGCAATATTTTGACCATCTTTTTATTATGTCTAATTTTATCAGATAATGATTGGGAAATGTGGCCAGTAAATCTCTATATCTAGAAGTTTTCAGATTCCAAGTTCGTGACTGACTGCAGAAAGTCCCACTGACAGAAGCCCGTGCTGCGTCCGCTCCACTTTCGAGAGCTGTCGGGCGCGAGTGTGTCTCAGAGTCAAGCCTGTTGATTGTGGTCCCCAGTTCTTCAGGTCTTTATGTTTTATCTCCTAAATCTGTTCAGCTCTGAAAGAGGTGTTTAGAACATTCCCACTTCATTTTTTATTAATGAGTTTCTTTTGGATTTTTTTCTTAAAACTGTGTGTGTGTGTGTGTGTGTGTGTGATCGGAGCACATCATGAGACCCATCCTCTTACGTTTCAGGTGTGTGGTGGATTACCGTTGGCCGCGGGTGCTGCGCTGGGCAGCAGGTCTGCAGAGCCTGTCCATCCCGCTCCACCAGAACCCTGGTCCTGTCACAACCCCCAGCCCCGCCCGGCAGCCCCCGGCCCCCGCTGTCCTGTCCCTGGTTTAATGAGTTTCACTGTTTTAGGGTTCTCATCTGCGTGCAGGCGTTCACGAAGCATTTGTCTTTCTGAAGGTAGCTCATTCCCCTTGGCGTGGCGTCCTCAAGGCCCCTCCACGTGGGTACATATTGCCGAGTTCCCTTCTTTATCAGGCTGAAGAGTATTCTGTGGTGTATATAGACCACATTTTCTCTGTCCGCTCAGCTGTCGGTGGGCAGCTGGGTTGTTTCCCTGTCTTGTCTGTTGTGGATTGTGCTGCAGTTAACGTGGAGAGCTCAGATCTCTTCAAGATCCTGATTTCAGTTACTCTGGAGACCTTTCTTTCTATAGTTGCAGCTATAGATGCAGATGCATGCTGTGCTCACTCAGTTGTGTCCAACTCTTCGTGACCCTGTGGACTGTAGCCCGCAAGGCTCCTCTGTCCGTGGGGTTTTCCAGGCAAGAACACTGGAGTGGGTCGTCTGCCCTCCTCCAGGGGATCTTCCCAACCCAGGGGTTGAATCCGCACTTCGTATGTCCCCTGCGTTGGCAGGTGGATTCTTCACCACTGCCGCCACCCGGGAAGCCCAAGACAGAGAGACGGAGAGAGAGGTGGTCTCCCCAGCAGCCGGCTTGCTGGGCCGTCAGGTGGCTTTAGTTTCACTTTTGAGGCCCCACAGTGCGCTCTCCATTTACGTTCCCATCAGCAGAGCCCAAAGGTCTAGTTTTTCCATGTTCTCACCAACATTGTCTTTTGTCTTTTTGGAAGTAGCCATCCTGACAAATGTGAGGTGATAAGTCTTGTGGTTTTGATTTGCATTTTCTTGATGCTTCCTTGTGTATCTGTTGTGGCCTTGAGCTGCATTTTCTTGGCGCTCCCTTGCGTATCTCTCGTGGCCTTGCGCTGCATTTTCTTGGCGCTCCCTTGCGTATCTCTCGTGGCCTTGCGCTGCATTTTCTTGGCGCTCCCTTGCGTATCTCTCGTGGCCTTGCGCTGCATTTTCTTGGCGCTCCCTTGCGTATCTCTCGTGGCCTTGCGCTGCATTTTCTTGGCGCTCCCTTGCGTATCTCTCGTGGCCTTGCGCTGCATTTTCTTGGCGCTCCCTTGCGTATCTCTCGTGGCCTTGCGCTGCATTTTCTTGGCGCTCCCTTGCGTATCTCTCGTGGCCTTGCGCTGCATTTTCTTGGCGCTCCCTTGCGTATCTCTCGTGGCCTTGCGCTGCATTTTCTTGGCGCTCCCTTGCGTATCTCTCGTGGCCTTGCGCTGCATTTTCTTGGCGCTCCCTTGCGTATCTCTCGTGGCCTTGCGCTGCATTTTCTTGGCGCTCCCTTGCGTATCTCTCGTGGCCTTGCGCTGCATTTTCTTGGCACTCCCGTGCGTATCTCTCATGGCGTCTGTTTACACGCTTGGCCGCTGTATATTTTTCTGGCTGTTGCATCTTCTTTGTGAATCATGTGTCTCACCGTCACAGTACCTTCTTTGTCCGTTTACTTCCTCCACTGGACAATTCCTTGTCTGATAGCAAATGTCTTACTTTTCATTACTACCATTATTTTTGGGTTTTAGTTCGCATTGCTTGGTATCTTTGCTTTTCCTTTCATTTTCAACTCTTTATGATAGTAAATATTTTAAATGTTCTTCTTACAAACAACATGTAACTGAGTTTTGCTTTTTTTTTTTTTAACCCAGCCCTGTGGGCTTTGTTCCTAATGGGGGAGTCCAGCCTGTCTCTGCTTAGTGTAAGGGTTGGCATCCGTGGCTTCTTCCTCCTCCTCCTTTGGTATTTGGTGTCGGTGTTTGATGCTGTGGTCTCTGTCTTGCCTGCTTTGCCCTTTGACCAGGTTGCTGTTCGTCATGCTCTCCCCTCTGCTAATTTCCGATTCTTCCTGCTTCTGTTCCACAAATGATGGCCTTCCATCCCTGCTCCCAGAATTAGAAACATCTTCTTTACAGTCTTCATGTTTTCCCACCCTCTTTACACTGAGATGCAGTATCTCCGTAACTGAGCTGCTGTGTTTCCCGTTTCTCTGCCCCGCCCTCAGCCCAGGAAGTACCTGCAGAATTCCCTCCTCGTTCCCCGCTCCTGGTGGGAGATGTCTTGGGGGTTTAGTTCTCGGTGTCACCAGGCCCTGTGGTCACCCCGGGCAGGCCTGGGCCCGCCGCGGCCTGCCCGCTGAGCGGCCTCGTGGGTGCTCCTGCTCTGCGGTCACGGGGTCCCCCGGGCTTTGCTCTGTCTCGGCTCGGCTGTCTCCTGGTGCTCCGCCAGGCGGCGTGTAGGTGAGTGACTGGCTTCTGCACAGGCTCAGGCGTCCTTTGTTGTTCTCCTGACGAGAGAGCGTTTGCTGCTGTGGTTGTTCTCTCTTGTTCTGCGGGGGTCACTGTCCTGTTCCTAGAGTCCTGGTTGCAGATACGGCCCCTCCTGGAATGCCCTCTGCTTGGGGTCTGACGCCCAGGGGGCCTCTCGGCCTGCAGCTCAGGTCTTCCTACTCGAGGAATGTTTTTTTTCCATTTGTTCAGTTATTTAACCTCCTTTCCTTCTTCTCTTTGCTCCTGGAATTCCTGTTACTTTGTGTTACCTCTTCCTTTGCTCCTTTGTGTCTCTCAGCCTTTTCCTTTGATTTCTTCCTCCTTATATTTCCCGTATATGTTTATCTAAGACATGGCTTTGCCGCATCTTCCAGCTCCTAGTTTGCGTTTTAGAGAGTGGACTTCTTTCCGTTCATCGGCTGCATGACTTGGGAGGAGTGTCGTTTTCTCTCTTGGCTTCGTCTCGGTTGCTTTGGCTCTGTGCCATACCTGGGATCCTGCAGGCTTTGCCCCAAGTCCCCAGCAGAGCCCAGGGGTCTCCTTGCCCTCGGGGCCTCAGGTGGTCTGCTTCCCTCGGGTCTGGATATAGGGCCTGGCACCTCCTAGGTTCCCCCCAGCCCCATGCTGGCTGCTGGTGGAGGCCTGATGGGTCAGGCTGCATGGTTTTCCTTAGCCCCCAGAACCCCGGGAGACCCCGTGTCTGTCTCCAGTGAGGGCTCTTCAGCTGCGAGGAGACGCCAGCCCTGTGCCTGTTGGGTGGACAGGGTGCATGTCCACATGCTTGGTGTCCAGTGCACATCACTTCCGCCTCCCATACCAAGGGATGCAGCCGCTAAGCAGGGAGGCGTCCTGCACTGCCTGCCTGTCACCTGGGATCTGTGCCTGTGCCCTGGTAGGATGGTGGGGGCAGGGGCAGGTCACGGTTACCCGGTGTTTCTGTGCCCCACTCAGGGCAGTCGTCGAAGGGATGGTGCTAAGCGGGGCTGACGCAGATGTTATGTTGACTAATGAGACCCTGCCTGGGTTAGTGCACAGGCACCCACGTCATTCTAACTGGGGCTTAATTCTGCTGTTATTCGTAGTTCATTCATTCTCAACTGCCCCCTAGCTTGAAGATGTGTATTTTTTGTGAAAAAAGCCTTTTTATCCTGAAGAATACGTGCTGATTAAGTGGAACCTGGAAAACGCACAAAGCCTAGAAATCCTGGTGTTGCAGGTTTCCACCCGGAGCCGGGGTTCTGACCGTGGCTCACTCTCACTTCTGCAGACCCTTCCTTTCGCCAGAGCCGCTGTGAGCACACAGGCGCTGCCCGCGGGAAGTGCCACCTGTGCTCAGGGACCCAGCCCGGGACGCCCCGAGGCCCCGCGGTCGCGGGTGTGAGGGGACAGCAGCCCCGAGGCCCCGGCGTGTGAGGGGACAGCAGCCCTGAGACCCCGGCGTGTGAGGGGACAGCAGCCCTGAGACCCCGAGGCCCCGGGGTGTGAGGGGACAGCAGCCCGAGGCCCTGGCGTGTGAGGGGACAGCAGCCCTGAGACCCCGCGGTCCTGGGGTATGAGGGGACAGCGGCCCGAGGCCCTCTTTGGGCGGGGCCAGCTGGCCTCACGGGGCTTGTCCAGCAGGGAGTCTCCCTGGAGAGTGTGTTGCTTGTCCCGCTGGCCACCTGTGTGCACAAAGTGCTTTCCTGAGTCCCATGATCTCTTGACCTGCCTTCCCAGAGTGGCCTGTGTGTGACTGCAGGTGTGCCCCTGTGGAAATCTGAGTGTGTCTTGGGGGGTGTGGTCAGCATCGGGGTGTGCTGGGCAGCACGTGTGTGTAACTGTTTCTAGATGGCAGTGTCTGGGGATTCTGAGTGTGTGGGCTCCCCGGCGGGTCTGTGCGGGCTCTGCCTGTGTGCAGGCCTCTCTCTGTCTGTCCTGGGTCCCTCTCTTCCCTCGTTGCCCCATGGCTGTCTTGGAGGAGGGAGTGGGTGTGTCTGGCTGTGGCCTTGGCGTTGTGCAACCTTGGCAAGGTTGGCCGAGAGGCCGTGTTGGGTGAGCCAGTCACGAGGACCCGGCATTGGCTGGTGTCAGGCCACGGACTGGGAGCTGTGTCCTGGCTCCGCCAGAGGCTGTGCTGGGACAGTGCCTTCCGCAGGTGTGGATGGGGTGTGGGTGTGGCATCTAGAGTGCTGGGAGCTCCCGGTTAGGGCCCTGCTCGCCCCACAAGGGCTGACTGACAGGCGCTCCTCAGGACCTGCCTCGTGTCTGGTGCACAGCGTCTGTCTGTGATGTAGCTGCTCCAGAGGCCTCGGCCCGTCTTCATTTAGTGACTCCAAGAAGACACCAGCCTGAAAATGCTCTTGAGTCTGCACACACACACAGCCCTGTGCAAACACGTCCACCATTGTGTAACATGCTCGAGTGCTTCTTCCCCAGGGACTGCGGCTAGGCCAGGTGTTCAGAGCCACCTGTGTCTGAGCACTTGGGGGCACTCAGAGCCTCCAGGCACCCATGAAGTCTGCTCATGCAGTTGTTACATGGCTCCAGGGGTTGGGGGTGCAGAGGGAAGCCCTGCCCCCCAGAGCTCAGTCTGATCTGGGGCTCGGGCAAAGAACAGAACTGCGAAGCCCACACAGTGCAGTTGGTACAAGGGTGTGATTGTTGGGGTGCTGAGGCCTGTTACTGGAGCCTAGAGGAGGGTGACCTCCGAGCTGAGAAGGAGCTGGGGGGAAGGCACTCCCCTTGGGGGGCAGTACAGGGGCTGTGGGCATGGCAGCGGGAGAGGGCAGTTGGGTCTGGCGGGTGAGTCGGGGCAGAGGAGCAGCTTCCTGGGCAGACTTTCTGGGCTCTGTGGGCCAGAGTCTGCAGCCAGGCCAGACACAGATGAAGGAGCTTGGCTGTGTTCCAAGCCAACTCCTGGAAAAGCAGGTGGTCAGTGGCTTTTGGCCCCGGAGCTCTGGAGGGAGGAAGAGCCAGAAGCAGCAGGACTCCCCAGGGTGCCAGAAATCAGTGGCCTGGGAGCGTGGGGACTGCCCTGCCGCGCGGCGGCTGGGGCGCTGGGGACCACTGGCCTGCTTCAGTGCAGGCCTCCCAGCCAGGGCCCAGCAGCTGTGAAGACTGCCCAGGCTCTTGGTTCCCTCATTTGTGAAGCAGGGGTGTGGCCAGGACCCACTCCAGGGGGCGCAGGGCCCTTTAGCACAATGTTGGTAGTGGGCCTGACAGACACGGCGCCGGTGATGGAAACTGGTGCCTTGAGCCAGGCCAGGGCAAGTGTCCTTGTGGGATGGGGGACAGTGTCCTGGAGGGTGCGTCCGCAGGGCTCACACTGGCGGAGGGAGAGAGTGTCCTGGGGCCCACTGGTCCCCCACACCCTCAGCGAGCCCCCTGTTCCTGCAGGGTCCCCCTTCGCCCGAGCCAGCCTCAAGAGTGGGAAGACGGAGAGCTCGTCCTACTTCCGCAGGAAGGAGAAGATGTTCCGGTTCTTCATCCGGCGCCTGGTGAAGGCCCAGAGCTTCTACTGGGCGGTGCTGTGCGTGGTGGCCCTGAACACGCTGTGCGTGGCCATCGTGCACTACCAGCAGCCCCAGCGGCTCACCACGGCCCTGTGTACGTAGCTGGGCCCGGCCCTCCCGGGGCCCGCCTCCTCTGGAGCACTTCCAGCCCGCAGCCTGCGGCGTTGGGGTGCCCCGGGGGCCTCTGCTGGAGGCCTGACTGTGCCCAGGCCTGGGCCCAGGTTCCGGGAGGCTGGGCTGGTCTGGTTAGACCCCGTCCGCCGGTGTAGTGGGAAACTAGTGAGGGGTCTGGGGGGCCGGGGTGATGTCTCCTGCCCTAAGGGCTTTCGACACAGGGAGTAAGGGACCCGTCTGCCCCGATTCCTGAGGAGAAAGGGCCTTGGTTCCCAGGGGTCTCCCAGGGCTCTTCTAGTTGTTTCTGTTTTTCTTCTCGGTTGGTTGAATCTGGACGTGTCCTTGACCAGGGATTATTGCAAACGTGTCCATGAGCCTCAGGACACAGCAGGGGCTCTGGGTTGTGACCTGTCTGGCCCTGGTTATAGTTCCAAGGAAGTGAAGGGCTGAGGCCCCTTCCCAGGGACCAGGTTCCTTCACACCCAAGGGCCCTGCACGGCATGCGCAGCAAAAGGGCTTGCTTGCTCGTTTTGCCTCACGAGCGCTCCAGAGACGCTGTATGAATGCTTCCTGTCCTGCGGTCAGGGGCCCCTCCCGCCCCTTCCCTGGGGTCAGCCACCTTCAGCCTGCTTATGTTAGCGGCTGATCTGGAAACAGCCTGCTCTGGGCTTCCACACGTGCCTCCCTCTCTTCCCTTCCGTCTCCCTCTCCCTGTGTGCATGCAGCCACCTAGATGCCCAGGAAAGCCTTTCTCCAGAGAACCCGCCTGGCTCCCAGTCCTGGCCCCTGGCAGGCCAGCCGCACAGAGCCTGGGCGGCTCTGACCGGGAGGCTGGGCTGCTGCTGCTGGGCTCTTCTGGGCTGTGGATGGACGGCTCCCGGGGCACCCGAAACTGTGGGTGGGGAGGGCTGTGTTGGGGGCTGGCTCCAGGCTGTTTCCCAGACTTCGATTGCAATCCATTGCTGGCATGATGGGAAAGGGCAGAGAGAGGAGAAGCAGGAGGGGCCCCGGCTGGCTCCCAGGTGGGGAGGGCGGGCTAAGGAACCAAAATGTGTGCACTGAGCCGGGCGGCCTGCCCCTGATTCACGTGTCCTGGGCCCATGGTTTGGTGTGGGACCTGGCTTGGGACTGAATTCAGTGTCTCCTTGAGTCCTCAGGCTGCGATATCCCAGCCTTGGGGGCTGGGCAGGGGCCGGGGAGACAGGGCTTCCTCCTCACTCGGGCAGTGGTGTGGCTGCTCCCTGGGGCTTCCTAGCTAGGCCTTTTCTTCCTACAAGAAGCCGGTGGTACCCAGTCTGTCTTGCGGTTGCTCCCATTTCCTGGAGATTTGCCCAGTGAGTGGGCTGGAGGGGGCCTGCACGGCCTGGTTGTGTGTCTGACGTCAGGAGCATGAGGCTGGAAGTGCCTAGGCGCTGGCCGGGCTGCAGGCGTCTCTGGTTGCAAATCTGCCCCCTCACTGCCTCATCTTCTCTGTGGTTTCCTGGAAACGCCTGCATTCATCAGCATCCCCCAGGGAAAATGGCTGGAGGGAAGGGTGGCCTCTGCTGGTCTGGAGGCATCTGCTCAGTGCTGGGCTGAAGCTGAGGTGGGCTGACCCAGCGTGGGAGGGCAGGCCTTGCAGGAAGCAGAGGCAGAAGTGGGGGCTCCCTTTAGGACCAGCTTCATCAGAGCTCACTATGGGGCCCTGGCCTGAGGCTGGCCATGCACCTCGCTATCCGCCTGTCAAATGCACCACCCCCAAGGCACTGAGGACCCCGAGACTGATGCCCAGATGGTGAAGGGGGCCTGAGAGTGGATGCTGTCATGCCGTGAACCCCTGGGCCTGGCAGGATGGACCTGGCCACCCTCTCCTCTGTCCCTTTGTCCCCACAGTTGCTGTCTTCCTGTTACAGCGCAGACACTGTGTAATGTAGTTGCTCTGCTCCCCTAGCCCATGATCTCCTGGAGGGAGGGATCAGCTGTCTCTGAGGCCAGCTCAGGGCAGTGCAAGGGCCTGCAAGCTGAATGAGTACTTTAGGAAGGAACATGTGGACGCCCTTTCTTGGCCTCTGAGGTGAGGCTGAGCATATGAAGTTGAGGGTCTCTTCCTTGGGAGAGGAAAGGAGTGGGCATGTTGTGGAGGCTGTGTTCCAGGTGCCCGTTTCTTGGAAAGCTTCCCTTTCAGCACTTCCTGGGCTGGTTCCAATAAAGGGCTCCCACTTTGATCTCCTGGGAGCAAGACGGGCCACTGGGTAGCTTCAGCTCCAAGGTCTGGGTGGGGCAGCTAGGGGCCCTGTCTCTGCGGTCTCTCCTTCCAAGACCTGAGCTCCCCTCGTGAGGCCCTGGAGTGCAGGGGCCGAGGGGCTCATGTTCCAAGCTGGACTCAGGGCACAGCCTTCACATGGCTTCTCCAGGAGGGCTGCTGTGCCATTGCCTTACTCATCCTGGGCACAGCTCGGGTACCCTGCTGGTGTTTGAACTGGCTTCAGAGGCCAGGCAGGTGGTGATTGTCCATGTACCTGGGTCGCCTACCTGAGACCTTCCTGGGCCGTATGAACCATCACACTTCTGTGAGGCACGCTGCCCAGTGGGCAGTGGAACTGGTGTCTTTGCTCATCTGGGGTCTCAGCTGCTGCAGAGCTGCCTGGGGAGGCCTGTGTGTCTGTGCAGCACATGGGGGAGAACAGTTTCAGGGTGTGCACAGAGGGCAGGACGTGGGTGACCCTCTCTTCCACCTTCTGTTTGAACAGAAGCTTCTTGAGGGCCAGTCTCCCAACCAGTCTGGCTGCCAGAGGCCCTGGGGCCACCGGGCGGGTGGCTGCCTGGTGACTGGACCCCTGTGCCCCTGGCCCTCTGTGGGGGCTCTGCCCTTCCTGCTCCACCGCTTCCCTGGCCCCATGCCTGGGTCAGAGGCCACAGTGCCTTTGGCTCACTCTGAAATGATGCACGGATTCCAGCTTTGGGCGGAGGGTGAAAAACAGCGACCTTGTTCTGATCCCTGGAATTCCTGGTTTGGCCAGCCAGTCAGGGGCTTAGCTTGGCTGTGTTTCCTGCAGTCTGTGGTCTCAGACAGCTTCTGGACTGTTCCTCTTGCTCCGACCCTGCTGTTCTCCCCTCAGGCTGGGTTGGAGTAGTGTCTCTGGGCCTGGAATTCCCAGGATGACCCTTGGGTCCAGTGTGGCCTCCCTTCAGCCCTGCAGCAGCGTCCGCACCGCCAGCGGCAGGATCCCTGGGCTGAAGCGGGCCCTGCTCACCACGGCCACCTGCCGGGCCCAGCCTGCAGGAAGCTGAAGGCACCACCCCACAGGGGTCTCTGTGTGACTCCCCAGGGCCCCTAGCAAGTATGGGTGCCTCCTGGGAGACTCGTACTGTGGGGGTCTGAGGGTGTTAGGTGGTAAGGATGCTTGCCTTTAGTGGGGTGAGCCTGTGAACAGAGTTAAAACCAAACATGGTGCTGTGAGTCCAAGAGGGTCAGGGAGGTCCTTGCAGAGAAACTGGCGTTCTGGCCCAGGGTCCTCACAGAGGGACCCCAGCTGCAGTCGGTGTGTGGGTCAGGGAGTGAGACTGAAAGGAGAAGGAAGGCTCCAAGGCCGTCCAGCACCTCCGGGGGGTTGGGCGTCTCCTGCCTGACCACCTGATTCCCCTGGGAGACTTGGGCCCTTGACCCAGAGCTCACTCCCGAACCCGGTCCTGGGAGCCTGGGCGCTCGCCTGCAAGCTGGAAGGAGCACCTCTCTGTGCCATGTCCTCTCTGCTCGCTGCTTTGTCCTGGGCTGAGGCTAGAGCTCAGAGACGCAGACCAGGCCTGGAAGCTGCCCCCTGGATCGGCCCAGAGGTCTGGTGTCCTCTGGTCTGGACTGAGCCAGGCGGGAGGAGGCTGCGAGCTAATCCCCCTCTTCTCCGGCTTCTCCTAGACTTTGCAGAGTTTGTTTTCCTGGGTCTCTTCCTCACAGAGATGTCCCTGAAGATGTATGGCCTGGGGCCCAGGAGCTACTTCCGGTCATCCTTCAACTGCTTCGATTTTGGGGTGAGTAAGCCTCCTCATCAGGGATGCCTGCTGTGGGTCCAGGTGGGCCCATCGTGTCCTGGCCTGAGAGCACACGCAGCCCGCCCCCATGATGCCATACCCAGTGTGAGCTGGGGTCTGGAGCACAGTCCCTGGGTTGGGGGGCTGATGCCCCCGGGCGGAAAGGCAGCCTGCCGACAGGGGAGGCCTGTCCTGGTCCAGTCCTTACCGCTGCGGGTGTCGGCCACGGGGCAGCCTCATTCCTGTCCTGACCTGTCTGTGGTCCCAAGATCAGCTCAAGCCTCTGTGGCCTCCTCTGTGCTTGGTAGGTGATCTTTTAAATGTGCTGCTGCTATCCCATGGAGGCTCAAGGAGGCTGTGGTCCTGACCCCATCCTGCAGGTCTGGCCTGGGCAGACCTGGACACACGTACCAGATTTTCCTGGGAGGCTGGAGGGGAGCAGCGGTCCCGGGCCCCTCCAGCAGCCTCTGCAGTGCGGGAGACCTGGAAGGCAGGTGCTTCTGAGGCTCACCGTGGATGAGCATGGGCCCTGGGCAGCGTGGAAGCCCCTTCCCTGGGCCCTGCAGTTGTGCAGGGTGCTGCCCTGTGCTGGCCCCAGAGCCCGAGGATGGGCACTGTTGACGCCTGCACACGGTGGAGTTCTGACCTGGTGGAGGGCCTGAGTGGGAAGCGGCCAGGCCTCAGCCCAGGGAGGCCTTGCCCTTCTGCAGCCTTCTCAGTAGCCAGGCAGGGAGGCTGGACCTTGGGCAAAGGGAAGCTTTGACCTGAAATGGAGTTTGCCTTTCCCTCTCCGTGATGCGGCGCAGGCGACAGATACGGTCCGTGAGCGTGTCGGGTCTTCACGACTCACTTCACATGCGAGTGACTGGGGACACTGTGCGATGGGCCCAGGGCTGCCCAGCTCGTATGCAGGACGGTCCGCACTGGAGCCCGGGGCGGCGGCCGCACCCCTGCCACACTGCCTGCGCTCGGGCGGGGAAGGCAGCGACCGCCTCGGCGCTCTCAGAACACGGCGCCTGTGGCCTGGGTGGGCGGTTGGGAGCGGCCTCAGCCAAGGCCAGTCTCCATGCGAGTTGCGAGGGGCCCCGAGCCAGCGCTTCTGCTCCTTTGCCTCTTGGTTAAAAGGAAAAGAGAAAGCTTGGCAAAGGTAGGCAGTGGGAACCCAGGCGGGGAGGAGCCTTCAGAGTGAGGGTCATCTGGGAACCAGCTAGGTCCCAGGACAGGGAATCATTTGGATAGAAGCTAACAATTACTCCAGAACTGATCAGCTTGAAACAAGTATCTATTACCTCACAGTTCCTAAGGGTCAGGTGTCCAGGCGTGGCTTGACAGGGGACCTGTGGCCTGGGGTCCCTCACGAGGTCACAGTCCAGCTGAAGCCAGGGGTGCAGCTAGCCTGAGGCTTGATTGGGACTGGAGGGTCACACTCAGGCCCACTAGAGACTGTTGGAAGGACTGGCTTGTGATGGGTGACCGGCCGTGACCCCAGAGCCGCGGCCTCTCCGTGAGCTGCTCGCGTGTCCTCACCACGCCGTAACTCACGATGCGAGTGCCAGACAGAGGCTGCAGAAAGCAGTCACTGGGGAAAGAGCTGTCAACGGTGCTGCTGTATCTGTCAGGAGGGAGTCAACAGGCCAGCCCACCTTTCATGGGGAAGAATGTTACCAGGATCCGGGGGTCTGTGCGGGCCGTCCTCGAGGCTGCCTGCCATGGTCTGCTGAGCCAGCTTCTTCCTGTGTAAGATACGCTCACCCGCACTCCCCGCGCCCCGCCTCACCCTACTGCAGCATCAGCTCAGAGGCAGAATCTCATCATCCGAATTGGACCCAGGTCTGGTTGAGGCTCCGCAGTTTCTCTAGATCTTAGAGCCACGAAACGCGAGAGACAAGGTATCCAGCCCCGCGCCCTGCGTACAGTGGAGGGTGGGCAGGGGTAGCTGTTCTACACCTTCCTGTTCGCCATGGGGACACTGGACATACAGAAGGGCTGGTTGGAGTCCAGCAAACTGGGAAAATCCCTGATGAGTTCTCAGGTCTAGGAACTCCCTGAGTCCCCTTTCCTAGTTCTAGGCCCAGGCGCCCCCTGGGGCCCCTTTCCTGCTTCCTGGGCTGGGAGCCCTCTGAGTCTTCTTTCCTAGTTCTGGGTCTGGGCGCCCCCTGGTCCCCTCTCCTAGTTCTATTCCTGGATGCCCCCTGGTCCCCTTTCCTAGTTCTATTCCTGGGCGCCCCCTGGTCCCCTTTCCTAGTTCTATTCCTGGGCGCCCCCTGGTCCCCTTTCCTAGTTCTATTCCTGGGCGCCCCCTGGTCCCCTTTCCTTGTTTTAGGTCTGGGAGCCCCTGGTCTTCTTTCCTTAAAAGTGATAAGCGTTCTAGCTGAGGTTTCTTGGCCTGCTTCATATTTCGTGGGATCTGGGGAATCCAAAGCCCCATCCTGCTCTCTGCACTCTGGCCCTATAGCCGGCGGTGCTTCTGCGCATCTAACCCTTTAGTGTGCAGCGGGGTGTGTCTTCCTATGTTTCCCCCTGTTGGACGGAAGCCGTGCCTACAGCGCTCTTAGAGATCAGCCTCCTTGGCCTGAGCTGCTGCTGAAATGGCCAAGGTCAACAGCGTTCCACGTCCCGGAGAGGACAGGACTTGTGGGGCCCATTTGGAGTCTCACCTTATATCCCCTTGAAAGGCTAGAAAGTCGCGGAATGTGCTCCGAGACCCACCTTTCATCTTTTGGGATGTCGCGTACCTGATGCTGTTGTGCCCTTGGCTTCACTTTTAGACCACGTCATCTCTCTCTTTTTAAAAAGGTTATTTATTTTTAATTGGAGGATAACTGTTTTACAATACTGTGTTTGTTTCTTCCACACATCAACATGAATCAGCCGTAAGTATACGTGTGTCCCCTTCCTCTCGCACCTCCGTGCCACCTCCCACCCTGCCCCGCCCCTCTGGTGGTCACAGAGCCCCAGTCTGAGTTCCCTGAGTCACACAGCAAATCCCCACTGGCTATGTTTTACATATAGTAATGTATATGTTGCCATTCTACTCTCTCCGTACAGGACATCCTCTCCTTCCCACCACCCTGCCCCATGTCCATGCCGTTGTTCAGTCACTCCGTCATGTCCGACTCTTTGTGACCCCATGGTTGGATAACATCCAACCATCTCATCCTCTGTTTCCCCCTTCTGCCCTTGATCTTTCCCAGAATCAGGATCTTTTCCAGCGATTCAGCTCTTCACATCAGGTGGCCAAAGTATTAGAGCTTCAGCTTCAGCATCAGTCCTTCCAATGAATATTCTGTGTTGATTTCCTTCAGGATTGACTGGTTTGATTTCCTTGCTGTCCAAGGGGCTCTCAAGAGTATTCTCCAGCACCACAGTTGAAAAGCATCAATTATTCAAAGCTCAGCCTTCTTTATGGTTCAACTCTCACATCCATTCATGACTACTGGAAAACCCATAGCTTTGGGTTTGTTGGCAAGTGATGCCTCTGCTTTTTAATATGCTGTCTAGGTTTGTCATAGCTTTTCTTCCAGGGAGCAAGCGTCTTTTAATTTAATGGCTGCAGTCACCATCCACAGAACTTCCCTGATAGCTCAGTTAGTAAAGAATCCATCTGCAATGCAGGAGACCCTGGTTCAATTCCTGGGTTAGGAAGATCTGCTGGAGAAGGGATAAGCTACTCACTCTAGCTTTCTTGGGCTTCCCTTGTGACTCAGCTGGTAAAGAATCTGCCTGCAATGTGGGAAACCTGGGTTTGAGCCCTGGGTTTGGAAGATCCCCTGAATAAGGGAAAGGTTGCCCACTCCATATTCTGGCCTGGAGAATTCCATGGACTGTATAGTTCATGGGGTTGCAAGGAGTTGAGCATGACCAAGCAACTTTGACTTGCACCATCTGCAATGATTTTGGAGCCCAAGAAAAAAAGTCTGTCACTGTTTGCGTTTTTTCCTCCATCTATCTGCCATGAAGTGATGGGACTGGATGCCATGATCTTTGCTGTTTGAATGTTGAGTTTTAAGCCAGCTTTTCACGCCTCTCTTTCACTTTCATCACAAGGCTCTTTAGTTCCTGTTCACTTTCTGTCATTTGTGCTCATTTCACACGCTGGCAAGATAATGCTCAAAATCCTTCAAGCTAGGCTTCAACAGTATGTGAACGAAGAACTTCTAAATGTACTGGCTGAATTTAGAACAGGCAGAGGAACCAGAGGTCAAATTGGCAACATCCGCTGGGTCAGAAAGACATCTGCTTCACTGACTCTCAGCCCAGTTCAGTTCAGGTGCTCAGTCGTGTCCGGCTCTTTGCAACCCCATGGACTGTAGCACCCCAGGCTTCCCTGCCCTTCACCAATTCTTGGAGTTCACTCAAGCCCATGTCCATAGAGTTGGTGATGCCATCCAACCATCTCATCCTCTGTCGTCCCCGTCTCCTCCTGCCTTCAGTCTTTCCCAGCATCAGGGTCTTTTCCAACGAGTCAGTTCTTCACATCAGGTGACCAGAGTATTGGAGTTTCAGCTTCAGCATCAGTCCTTCCAATGAATATTCAGGACTGTTTTCCTTTAGGATGGACTGGTTGGATCTCCTTGCAGTCCAAGGGACTCTAAAGAGTCTTCTCCAGCACCACAGTTCAAAAGTATCAACTCTTCTGCTCTCAGCTTTCCTTATGGTCCAACTCTCACATCCGTACGTGACCACTGGGAAAACCAAAGCTTTGACCAGATGGACCTTTGTTGGCAAAGTCATGGTTCTGCTTTTAATATGCTGTCTAGTTTGGTCTTTGACTATGGTAAAGCCTTTGACTGTGTGGATCACAACAAACTGTGGAAAATTCTTAAAGAGGTGGGACTATCAGACCACTTCACCTGCCTCCTGAGAAATCTGTATGCAGATCAAGAAGCAACAGTTAGAATCAGACATGGAAAAATAGACTGTTTCAAAATTGGGAGAGGAGTACGTCAAGGCTGTATATTGTTACTCTGCTTGTTTAATGCATATGCAGAGGGATGGTGGTTTACTCACCAAGTCGTGTCTGACTCTTGCAACCCATGGACCGTAACCCACCAGGCTCCTCTGTCCGTGGGATTTCCCAGGCAAGAATACTGGAGTGGGTTGCCATTTCCTTCTCCATATGTGCAGAGTACACCATGCAGAAGGCTGGGTTGGATGAATCAGAGGCTGGAACGAAGCTTGCGGGGGGAACCAACAGCCTCAGGTGTGCAGGTGGCACAGCGCCCTCAGGTCCGCGCTCTGTCTGTGTTGCCGCTGCTGCCTGGGGTAGGCTCGTCAGTGCCAGCTCTCTAGATTCTATTTATGCTTGTATTGATATAGGGTATTTTTCTCTCTCTTTCTGACTTATTTCATTTCGTATAATAGGCTCTCGATTCATCCACCTCATTAGCACTGACTCAAATGGCGTGCCATCTCTAGACGAGGCCTCATTTGCTCTGGAGAGGCTGAGCAGCGTCCCAGCCAGCCACGTGTGGCCACTCTTGCCCTAGCAGCGCTCCCCTCAGCCCCTGCTCTCGGCGGGGCGGGCAGGGGCAGCAGCGCGCGCTGCGTGGACGCATCCCGGCCAGAGCTCCGGCGCGGGCGCGCCCCGCTGTCCGTGCGGCTGCGGGCGCCGTGGGCTCTCTGCCTGCTCCCCTCGTAGTCTCCCGTGGCTCCCCTCGCCCTGCTGCAGACCTTGCCGCGGCGTCTTCAGAGGCCGGAGCCCCTGAAGGGATGTGCTCAGCGTGGCCAGGCGCTCCCTCCCGTGCTGCTCCGAGCTGCTCCCTGACTCCAGAGCCACTCCCGCCTCGGGCCTCCCGGGTCAGCAGCGCTGTGCGCCTGCTTCCAGAGTTGGCGCTGACCCCCTTCCGGGTGCCCGTTTACCCCAGGGTTTGGTGCCTTAAAGCCGCCAGCACCTGCCCTCTCACTCTGGCGGGCTGGCAGTCGGGCTGTGGCTCACCGGGCCCCTCGTGAGGCTCTGGGAGCTCCTTCCAGGCTTGTGCTCGTGGCTGCTGACAGGCCTCCGGAAGACATTCTCCAGGCCCACTCTGGTGGCTGCTGGTCACGTGGGCCTCTGCTCAGGCTGGCCCCCTGTCCTCAGGGGGCTGAGGGCACCAAGGCGAGCCCCGGTCTTCCTGTAACTCCTCTTGGAGGTGCCGTCCCATCACGCTTGCTGGGCTCTGTTTGCTAAAGTGGCTCACTAGGTCCAGGCTACCTTCCAGGGGACAGGGGTGGACGAGGGGGTGAACCCCAGGCAGTGGGACCGTTGGGGACTATCTGAAAGGCCACCTAAATTTAAACCAAGGTGAGCAAATTTTGAGGATTAATGTAAAATAGGAGATATATTGGGAGACTGACAATGGGAAGAAAGGAGATTTAGAAAATGACAGTGTTCAACCCTGGGGCCGTGTGATGCTGAGAAAAATTGGTGGTGATGGTTGGAGTGCCAAGGGCAGACATGACAAGCTCACCCCCTTTGCTGCTCTGTAGGGTCAAAGCGGCACAGCAGCCGTGGGCAGGCCCGAAGTCCTCCACGGGGTGTGCTGTATCCAGGCTGGGGAGGCAGGCAGCGGAAGGCTGTGCGCCATAACAAGCTCACCCCATTTGCTGCTCTGTAGGGTCAAAGCAGCACAGCAGCTGTGGGCAGTCCGAAGCCCTCCGCGGGGTGTGCTGTATCCAGGCTGGGGAGGCAGGCAGCGGAAGGCTGTGCGTTTGGGTGACTTGGAGCTGGTGCAGCCAGCACAGCAGGCACGCAGGGCGTGGACCCGTGTCAGCCCGCAGAGACCACTGCCCCTGATCAGTCGCTGTTTGTCAGGCTTGGTGAGGATGTTGATGTCAAGCCGATCGTGTCTGTAGTTGGTATGAAATGGGTGGAAGTGACTCAGACCTTGGGTGATGAGTGAGCCACACAGCAAAGTGGAATTTAGGAGACCGATGTTCACAGGGGAGCGCTCCACATCAGCTGCAGAAGCCAGGTTAGCAGGAGTAAGGATTAACCACACACGTGAAGAGCACGCAGCACTCACGCTGACTGTGGTGCACCCAGCAAGGCGCAGTGCCAGGGAGGGAACTCCGTCTGGGCACCGTTGGCAGGGGATCCGCTGTGCTCCAGCCCTATGGCTCTGCCCTTTCTGAGTGCCGTGCACCAGACACACTGATGTCTGGAGTGACTGGAAGCGGGGGCAGGCCTCGTGCCCGCAAGCCCCAGTGCACCAGTGTGGGCAGTGATGGGGACGACCCGTGGTGAAACAGGAGGGCAGGCTAGTCCCTGTCTGTCCTTGGTGGCACTTGCTGGCTCCTAATATTCGGGGGAAGACAATATACAGTTATGAACTGGAACATCTTGGAGGGGACAAGACCGAACAGGGGATGTTAGAAGGAAGCTGAGCCTGCTGCTCTGTGTGGACACAGCCTAACAGTCAAGGCTGTCTGAGCGGTTTGCTGGCCCAGAGGGGTCACCTGGCTGTGATAAACCACAGGGGAGGCATGCACAAGGAGTCTTCAAGATTTGCTGAGAAACCTGCAGGCCAGACGCGCTCTGTGTCCTGTGTCCTCCTGGTGTGTCTGGGGGAAGGACAGGCACCGTCTGTGGCTCCCAGAGGCTGCAGGAGCTCTGTGTGAGGCCCCTTCCTCACGTTGACTTATCTGGCTTGAGCTTCGGACAGGGGAGCCAGGGCCGATGCTTCCGGACAGACGTGGCCACAGCCCTGCCCTGGACCGTCCTGTCTCTGTTGCAGGTCATTGTGGGGAGCATTTTCGAAGTGGTCTGGGCAGCCATCAAGCCAGGAACCTCCTTCGGCATCAGTGTGCTGCGGGCGCTGCGGCTGCTGAGAATCTTCAAAGTCACCAAGTATGTCGTCCGCGGGCTAGTGGGGGCGCTGGTTCCTGCCGCGTGCTCCGGGGTGGGGGGCGGATCCCCTGTGCTCCGGGGTCTACCTGCGGGGCTGTTTTCAGCCTCAGCGCTGCCCCAGCATTTCTGGCTTTCTCATTAGCTTGTTCCCCACAGTTTCACACTGGCTCCTGTCTTGAAACCCACGAGCCCATCTTTCAACCTCAAAGGGTGACTGTTCCTAGTTAATGGAGAAAACAGAGGTCATCAGATAGAGGTTTCCTATCTTGCTGCCCCCAAGTTTGCTTACCTGCCTTGCAGCCGCTGTCCTGGCCCCAGCGGGACTCTGACCTTCTGACCTGAACTCCCAGGCCTGCCTTTTCCACTCAGGGCTGACCCTGCCAGCCATCCTCAGTGTCAGGACACGGCCCTGACCGTGTGTTCAGGCTCATCCCCCTTGGCTCCACAGCCCTGGAGGAAGGTTCCTCCTTTCTGCCCGTGAGGGGGCTGAGCCCCCCCCTCTCTGCCGGAGCGGCGGTGGGAGGGGGCTGCTCCTGTCCACTCACCCTGCTGGCTGTGGGCATAGTGACTCCACCGTGGGTCCCGAGCCGCCGTGAGGCTCTGAGGCTCCCAGGCCAGGGTGCCTGGAGCATGTGGCCACACATGCCCAGCTCTTGACAGCTGCGGGATGGTCCAGACGGAGCCTATGCAGGCGGCCTGCTTCCAAGCACCTCTAGTGACTTCCTCAGCCTCCTGGGGAGGCTGGACTAGATCTTTTCTTGTCTGTTTTGAATCCGCACCTGAGGCCGTTGAAGGTCAGGGTGGTGCAATGCGGAGGAGTCTTGGAAGGACCCACAGGCGCTCCCGCCACCTGCCCGCGTCCTCCGCTGCTTCTGCAGGAGCAGGGCTCCAGGAGGTGGCGTGGGGCTGCCCGCACCTTGGCTGTGGGCCTGGCGTCTTAGCAGCTCTATCTCCTCCTGGAAAGTGGGTAGCTCTTGTCCTGACCTAGACCCTGCCCATCAGGAGAAGGCTTTCTGGAGTCTTCTAGCCCATCTCTTGTTAACTCTCATGTACCTAGTAAGAGAGTAGTGGGTCTCTGTGACACAGCCCTGGGGACAAGGGCGCAGGAATGTCCCAGGCCTCTCCCCAGGCCAGGGCGGAGGACAGCAAGTGCTAAGGCAGAGAGGTACGTGGCGTGTCTCCCTGGGGCTTGGACTGTCCTGGGGCTGCAGCTGGAGGGACCCATTACCTAGCAAGCCCACAGCAAGACTTATCTGCAGACTGCAGGGGGCCTGTGAGGCACAGGGGTTCAGCTGAATGAGAGGGCCATGGTCTCTGGGCCCCAGGAGCATTTGAGGGGTGGGCTGGAGGGGTGTTGAGCCTGGAAGGCTGCTCCGTGCGACATGGCTCGGGCCCTGGGGGACACCCAAGCCCAGCCTGCTTTGTTGAGGGTGGTGGCGCTGATGGACGCTCCAGTGCGGCCCCTTCTCCTGCACAGCTAGGACCTGTGGCCCTCACTTCCTGCGTGGTGGCCTAGGGGAGCTGAGGGATGCAGGCAGGTGTGGCTGCAGAGGAGGGAGACTGGAGAGCCGGTGTGGGAGGCGCGTGTGAGCCCAGCTCTGAACGTGCAGTCTCTGCCGTCACCCTGGGCCGGGTGGTGGGCTGCAGTGCAGAGGGGGTGTGGGGCCCTCGGGGCAGGAGGCGCCAGAAGCCGCAGGCGTGGCCCTCGGGGTCCCGGTGTCCTGGCGCGCTCAGACCAGGCCCCCCGCAGGTACTGGAGCTCCCTGCGGAACCTGGTGGTGTCCCTGCTCAACTCCATGAAATCCATCATCAGCCTGCTCTTCCTGCTCTTCCTCTTCATCGTGGTCTTTGCTCTGCTGGGCATGCAGCTCTTCGGGGGACAGTAAGTGAGGCCGGGCCCCTAGGGGCAGGGCCAGGGGACAGTGCTGCTGGGCTCCCACGCTGCTTCCCCCACTAAGGCCCCAGGAAGGGCTGCTGGCCCAGACACAGCCCCCAGGTGCCAGCCCTCCTGGAGAAGGCAACGGCACCCCACTCCAGCACTCTTGCCTGGAAAATCCTATGGACGGAGGAGCCTGGAAGGCTGCAGTCCATGGGGTCGCTAAGAGTTGGATACGATTGAGCGACTTCACTTTCACCTTTCACTTGCATGCATTGGAGAAGGAAATGGCAACCCACTCCAGTGTTCTTGCCTGGAGAATCCCAGGGACGGGGGAGCCTGCTGGGCTGCCGTCTACGGGGTCGCACAGAGTCAGACACGACTGAAGTGACTTAGCAGTAGCAGCCAGCCCTCCTGGGCCCAGTGGACCTGCCTCTGTCTGTCCAAGACCCTTGTTCTTCTCAGGTTCAACTTTCAGGATGAGACTCCGACAACCAACTTTGACACCTTCCCTGCCGCCATCCTCACTGTCTTCCAGGTAAGGCTCCTGTCTCTGGACTAAGTCACGGCCGCGGGGCTTTGTGGGCGCGGGGGAGGCAGCCTGCCATCAGCCCCTCAGTGCCCGCAAGGACACAGGCACAGCGGGCCTCTGATGTCAGGCCCCGGTTGGGACCCGGCTTGGGAGCGAGCCTGCCAGGGGTAGGTGGATGCCCCAGGAGGCCCTGGCTTCAGTCGTCGCTTAACTCTCTGCCGGAGACCTGGAACTGATTACAGCTGTCTTTGTCCTTTGCAAACACAGCGGAAAGCTGTCCCCAGGCTTCTCCCTCCAGGGGCTTGGCCCAGCAGCCCCTCACCTCTCCTCGTATCTGAACACACACTCCCCGCAGCCCCTGGGGGCACGTAGGTCGGGGCCCCATTCTTGGTGGATTCTGTGTTCCCTCCTGAGAACTCTTTTGGTTGAGCTCTCTCTTCGGCTCAGAGCTATGGCTCCCTTGCGCCTCCACGACGGGCCTCCTCCATGTGACAAGGCAAACATCTCTTTCCCACTCAGTGCCCTTGGCCACGTCTGAGACCAAGCGGGACCAGGGCGGGGGTGGGCGCCCATGATGGGGCTTCGAGAAGCCGCCACACCACACCCACTCTGGCCAGGGGCCTGCCTGCCCTCAGCCACTGCTGGGGCCACGGCGAGCGTGAGGGGCGGGGGCCTGGGGGCCCCTCTCTCGAGGGAAGGGGCCTTCCAGCCGACCTCCTGTGCGCACGCTGCCCTTCTTGCCTAAGTCTCTGTCAAGGCGCCCACAGAGGACACGGATGACTGTCTAGCCGTTTAAGGTGGCTGAGAGAGTCGTTAGGGCTGGAGGAGGCCGCGTAGATCGCCAGGGACGGGCATGTAATGCCCTCAGGATGGCACTGGGCCAATGGCCTGAGCGCCCAGGGTGGAGCCTCCGCTCTGAATGGGGCTGGAGAGGGCACGGGGGGCGCGTGACGCGGGCGGCGGGGAGCGGGAGGGCAGCTTGGACTCCGCTCCCGGTGAGGCTGACCCCGTGGGAGAGCGAGGCCGTGCCCACCGCGGGGGTTTCGCCCTAAGACACGGAAGCAGCAGGCGAGCGCAGGCGCCTGCAGCCCTCAGATGGCCAAAGGTTCAAGGAAGAGAGGCGCCTCCGACCCAAGACTATCGGGCGGCTGTGACGAATAACTGATAACCCTGGACGCGAACAGACAGCTATTGAAATAAACAGAGGGTGAGCCGCACACTGATGTGGTCCTGGTGAGAAGGGGGAGCTGGCAGGCGTGGAGGGCCTGAGCCCACTGCGGCTCAGAGGCGCAGAGAAGGCGCCGGCGACCTCCAGAAAGAGCCACGGCCTGGCCACTGCCCAGGAAAGAGAAAATCTTAAAATCTGTTGTAGAAAGAAGGGTGTCCCGTGAAGAATGCCAGCCTGATGGCAGGAGGCTGGGGAAAAGTAACTACAATTCTGAAGGACAGCCCCTGTCGCTCTAGCAGAGAGCGCGACCTGAGCTGGAGGAGGCACACCCAGGAGCGGCTGGCTGCTGGCAGCGCTGCAGGCGCGACCCAGGCGGCGGTGCAGCAGCCCAGGGGGAAGCAGAAAACCCAGACGGCTTCAGAAATGGGGTGATCCGTGAACAGTAATTGAAAAGTCTACCTATCCTGGCCAGCACGCTGACGGTTTAACAAGTGAATTCTGCCAGCTGTTTTAGAATGGTTGCTCCAGTTTCATACAGATGACTCCAGAGAAGATAAAAAGGAGATACCCACCCTTTATGAGACTGGACTAATTCTGATTTGAAAATGCTAGACAAAGACAATATGAGACAAAAAAAAAAAATATATATATTATCACCACACACAGAGAGACAAGACACCCTGAGGGAAATAAGAACCAATCCAACCTGGCTGTCCTTAAAGATTATCTTTATGATCAACTTGAATTTACCCTAGAAATGCAAGATGATTTAACATTAGAAAGTCTATTACTGTAACTCATCAGCATAACAGACTGACGAAGGAAAAGAGTGTACCATCAGAAAGAGCATCTGAGCTCCAGAATGTACCATCAGAAAGAGCATCTGAGCTCCAGAATGTACCATCAGAAAGAGCATCTGAGCTCCGCTCCAGAATGTACCATCAGAAAGAGCATCTGCGCTCCAGAATGTACCACCAGAAAGAGCATCTGAGCTCCAGAATGTACCATCAGAAAGGACATCTGTGCTCCAGAATGTACCTCAGAAAGAGCATCTGAGCTCCACCAAAAGCACAACCAAGCACCAGAGTGAGGAACAGACGGAATGAGATGAGCAAACCGTGGTAGCTGTGGAAGCTGGGTGATGAGCGTGTGGGGCTGCATCACACCCTGCACTCTGTGTGTGTTTGGTAGAGCCCAGCACTCTTCCAGACAGAAGCTCTTAGCAGACTATGCCAGTGTCAGTGGTCTCGGGGCACTAGAATAAGAAAAAGATGAAATAAAGCTTCTCAGGATTTGCCAAGGAAGAAATAAAAATGTCATTATTCACAGATGAAATATTTATGTACTCAGAACACTTGTGTTGTCACTGCAGATGGTGTGGGACAGTTTGGTTATCCATAGAGAAAAAAAGGAAGTTGGATTTCCACCTCGTAGCAGATTTGAAAATCAGCTCAGATGAATTAAGACATAAATGTGAAAAGCAAATTTCAAATGTTAGAATGTAAAGGAGAGCACTGTTCCTAACTGAGGGCCTTCTTAAGGAAGAGATAAAAATGCACAGATCATAAATGAAACCTTTGGAAAATTTGACTATTGAAATACAAATTTTTGCATCCAAAAATTATCACAGAATGTCAAAAAATTCATCGGCTGGAGCAGATATTTCCACAGCATCAGCCAATAAACAGCGACCAGAATAAATAACCAGCAACCAGAACGAGGCTTCCCAGGTGGTGCCAGTGGTAAAAAAACCCACCTGCCAGTGCAGGAGACTCAAGAGACACAGTTTCCATCTGTGGGTTGGGAAGACCCCCTGAAGTGGGAAATGACAACCCGCTTCAGCATCGTTGCTGGAAAATTCCACGGGCAGAGGAGTGTGGCAGGCTACAGTCAGTCCATGGGGCTAAAAAAAAGTCAGACGTGACTAAACAACTGAGCGGAGTGATCAAAATAAATAAAAACTTCCACAAATCAAAAAGGGAAAACAGCAGCAGGAACATGCAGCAGGAAAGGGCAAAGTGTGTAAGAAGGAACTCAGGGTAGGAAGGTGGGCTGAAGAGTGGACCTGTAAAAGCCGTCAGCTGTTACTTGTAGTCAGGGAGATGCAAATGAAACCCACCTCTCAGTCCAGCTGAGATTGAGAAACCTAACAGTCTCAAGTTTTAGAGAAAGTGGACGTGAAGGTCACTCAGTCATGTCCAACTCCTTGTGACTCCATGGACTATACAGTCCATAGAATTCTCCAGGCCAGAATACTGCTGTGGGCAGCGTTTTCCTTCTCCAGGGGATCTTCCCAACCCAGGGATTGAACCCAGGTCTCCCACATTGCAGGCGGATGCTTTACCAGCTGAGCCACAAGGGAAGCCCCAAGTTTCAGAGACGATGTGGAGAAGTGAGGATTCCCTTGTGCTGTTGGTGGGTTGATAGAAATTTGAAATACAGATCGCTTTGGAAACTGATGTCAGGTATCTAACCCACCGGCACTCCCACGAAAGTAGCTCCTGTTGCGGTACGTGCCCTGGAAGGGCCCTGGCCAAGAGCGCAGAGGCCTGCGAGAGCGCCGAGGCAGCACCGCACGCGGTGGTGAGACCCTGGAGACCTCTGCGTTGTTCATCCTCAGGAGAGTGATAAGAAGAGGTGTTCTGCCTGGGCAGCAGGACCATGAATGAACGACCTGGAATTAACTATATTAACATGGATCAGAAGCAATGTTAATCTAAAAAAAGCAAGATTCAGAATAATGCAAATCATATGATACTTTTAATTAACTTCAAAAATTGAAGCAGAGTTGATTTACAGTGTGATGTTAATTTCTGCTGTATAGGAAAATGACTCGGTTATACATATACATACATATATATATTCTTTTTTCCATTCTTTCCCATTATGGTTTAGCACATGGTACTATTTAAATAAGGATGAAAACATCTTGTTTCCAAACATACTGTGTGACAATATTGTCTATGGTATATATACAAGTAGAAATATAAAATGTGCATGGGAATGATTAACACCAAAGTCAGGGCTAGGTGGGTGTGGGGAGTGGAGGAATGAGACTGAGGATTTCTACTCAAGGACCTTCAGGTACATTTTTTTTTTATATTAGCTTTAAAATTTTTTTCCCATATTACCTTATACATTGCTGCTAGCCATGACATAACGCAAAGCAAATATTGAAGCTTTTCTGTTTTTAAACTTTTTTGTATTTTTAAAAATTTATTAATTTTAATTTGAGGCTAATTGCTTTACAATATTGGTTTGATTTCTTCTATACCTCAGCATGAATTAGCCATTGGTGTACATATGTCCCTTCGCTCTTGAATCCCCTTTCCCTTCAGCTACATTTTAATGTTTTATTTCTTAAGCTGGGAGTAGGTACACAGAGCTTTAAATATTATTCATTGTACCTTTCTGAATGTGTGAAATAATACATACTTTAAAATTAAATGAATACAAAAAGATAAACTGCTGCTGCTGCTGCTAAGTCACTTCAGTCGTGTCCGACCCTATGCGACCCCATAGACGGCAGCCCACCAGGCTCCCCCATCCCTGAGATTCTCCAGGCAAGAACACTGGAGTGGGTTGCCATTTCCTTCTCCAACGCATGAAAGTGAAAAGTGTAAGTGAAGTCGTTCAGTCATGTCCGACTCTTTGCAACGCCATGGACTGCAGCCCACCAGGCTCCTGCGTCCATGAGATTCTCCAGGTGAGAGTACTGGAGTGGGGTGCCATCACCTTCTCCGAAAAGATAAACTAAGTTAACATTAACCGAGAGAAAGCTGGTGTAATAGTAACATCAGTCAAAATAGAAGGTGAAAAAAGCTTCAGTAAAGAGAAGAAACTACATTTGCATAACAATAAAGGGCAGCCATGAAATTAAAAGACGCTTACTCCTTGGAAGAAAAGTTATGACCAACCTAGATAGTATATTCAAAAGCAGAGACATTACTTTGCTGACTAAGGTCCATCTAGTCAAGGCTATGGTTTTTCCTGTGGTCATGTATGGATGTGAGAGTTGGACTGTGAAGAAGGCTGAGCGCCGAAGAATTGGTGCTTTTGAACTGTGGTGTTGGAGAAGACTCTTGAGAGTCCCTTGAACTGCAAGGAGATCCAACCAGTCCATTCTGTAGGAGAACCACCCTGGGATTTCTTTGGAAGGAATGATGCTAAAGCTGAAACTCCAGTACCGTGGCCACCTCATGGGAAGAGTTGACTCATTGGAAAAGACTCTGATGCTGGGAGGGATTGGGGGCAGGAGGAGAAGGGGACGACCCAGGATGAGATGGCTGGATGGCAGCACTGACTCGATGGACGTGAGTCTGAGTGAACTCCGGGAGATGGTGAGGGACAGGGAGGCCTGGCGTGCTGCGATTCGTGGGGTCGCAAAGAGTTGGACACGACTGAGCGACTGAACTGAACTGAACTGAACCGAAAGGGAAGATTCAGTGTAAGAACATGGCTCCCCAAAGCAAAGACTGACAGAATTACAAAGAGAAATAAAAAGTCCACTCTCTTTTCAGGGATATATATTTCCAGCAAACTGAAGGATGAAGCTGATGAGATTAGAAAGGATATCAGCTGATGCCGACAAGAACTTGCACAACTGATGGTGGATAAAGCATTCGGGGGCACAGAGAACTTCTACAGAAACTGGTCACTTGCTAAGTCACTCAGGAAATCCCTACAAGTGTTGAAGAATTGCTCTCCTACAGTGAACATGCTTCTTATAAAGAACAAGTTTTACTTATTTATTTAAAATTTGGCCATACTCTGTGACATGTGGGATCATATTTCCCTGTCCAGGGACCGAATCTGCACCCCCTGGATTGGAACGTGGCGTCTTAACCACTGCACCACCAGGGAAGTCCCAGAGCACATCCTTGGCATTACTTAAATAAATACAAACCACCAGTAAACAGTCACATAAACTCGTCCCCATATTTGAAAGCTGAAGGACTGTGTTGAAGAATACATCACAGTGGATACTACAGAATACTTAGAACTGAATAATAATTAGCAAAACTTAGAGGATGAGTTTGAAGCAATGCTTAGAGAAAAAATTTAGACTCTTAGAAGCAACTATCAAAATAAGAAAATGACTAAAAATAAGAGAATGGCTGAAAATAAATATGTTAAATACTTATCTTAAAACAAAAAAAAAGAATAATAGAGTAAACCAAAGAGAAACTGAAAGCAGGAATACGATGCTGCTAAGGGCAGATGTTAGAGAGACAGGAAACTGGCGTGCCAAGACAACAAGATCATAAAAGTCCACCATCAGCGAGCGCATGGGCGCCCAGTCATGTCCGGCTCTTTGCGGCCCATTGGACTGGAGCCCTCTGGGGGCTGCAGATGTGTGGCGTGTGCCCTCAGGGATGGCAGTGCCAGGCGCTTCTGGGCTGGTGTCTCAAAGTGTCTTCAGTGTGTGACAGGCGTCCTGGAGGCCTGTGTTTGGCCAGCAAGTGTTAGAGGGTCAGATACCATCTGAGCCTCCTGGCTCCACTGCAGAGCTCTCTCCCTCCATAGCTCTGTGAGGCAGGGGCTTTGTTTTGTCCTCTGATGAGCATAAGTGCCTGAAGGCTGCCTGGCACACAACAGGCACTCTGCTTGCTCAGTGAAGGTAGATGCAAGTAGTCTGAAATAAAGTATTCAAAAGTCAAATCCAATTCTGTATAAAGTAGAACCTCATAGCTAAACTGCACTTATCTCAGTAATATAGTAATTTGTCAATGTAATTTCCTGATCGCTACGTGTTAAAGAGAAAAAGAAGCATATCAATAGATGCAGAAAGTAAAGCGTCGACATTATGATGAAAAACTCGTTCTAGGAAGAACTTAAAATACTAAGGACTCAAAAAGAAAAAAAGCAGCCCCTAACAAGCCCGCAGCTAGGTGGGATAGCTAATGTGGATGAGCTTCCTTTTTAAGGGACAGAAATGTTCTACAATTTACTGTGGTAGTGGTTGCATATATGTGTGAATGTACCAAAAACCCCTGAACTGTACACTTTAAATGACTGATTTATATGGTATGTTAACTCTCTTAATTTCTTCTAAGAATCCCTTAGAAGAAATGATAAAAAGCAGCCCCTAACAAGCCCGCAGCTAGGTGGGATAGCTAATGTGGATGAGCTTCCTTTTTAAGGGACAGAAATGTTCTACAATTTACTGTGGTAGTGGTTGCATATATGTGTGAATGTACCAAAAACCCCTGAACTGTACACTTTAAATGACTGATTTATATGGTATGTTAACTCTCTTAATTTCTTCTAAGAATCCCTTAGAAGAGATGAAGTAGCCCTCATAGTCAACCAAAGAGTCCAAAATGCAGTGCTTGGATGCTATCTCAAAAATGCCAGAATGATCTCTGTTTGTTTCCAAGGCAAACCATTCAATATCACAGTAATCCAAGTCTATGCCCAATCCCTAATGCCAAAGAAGCTGAAGTTGAACATTTCTATGATGACCTACAAGACCTTCTAGAACTAACACCAATAAAAGACGTCCTTTTCATCATAGGGGACCGGAATGCAAAAGTAGGAAGTCAAGAGATACCTGGAGTAACAGGCAAGTTTGGCCTTGCAGTACAAAATGAAGCATGGCAAAGGCTAACAGAGTTTTGCCAAGAGAACACACTGGTCACAGCAAACACCTTCTTCCAACAACACACGAGAAGACTCTACACATGGACATCATCAGATGGCCACACCGAAAGCAGACTGATTATGTTCTTCACAGCCGAAGATGGAGAAGCTCTATACAGTCAGCAAAAACAAGGCTGGGAGATGACTGTGGCTCAGATCATGAACTCCTGTTGCCAAATGCAGACTTAAATGAAGAAAGTAGGGAAAACCAGTAGACCATTCATGTATGACCTAAATCAAAGTGGAAGTAACAAATAGATTCAAGGGATTAGATCTGATAGACAGAGTGCCAGAAGAACCTTGAACAGAGGTTCGTGACATTGTACAGGAGGCCGTCCGTGATCAAGACCGTCCCCAAGGAAAAGAAATACAAAAAGGCAAAATGGTTGTCTGAGGAGGCCTTACAAATAACTGAGAAAAGAAGAAAAGTGAAAGGCAAAAGAGTAAAGGAAAGATATATTCATCTGAATGCAGAGTTCCAAAGAATAGCAAGGAGAACTAAGAAAGCCTTCCTCAGCGATCAATGCAAAGAAATAGAATAAAACAACAGAATGGGGAAGACTAGAGCTCTCTTCAAGAAAATTAGAGATACCAAGGGAACATTTCATGCAAAGATGGGCTCAATAAAGGACAGAAATGGTCTGGACCTAATGGAAGCAGAAGATATTAAGAAGAGGTGGCAAGAATACACAGAAGAACTGTACAAAACTTCATGACCCAGATAACCACGATGGTGTGATCACTCACCTAGAGCCAGACGTCCTGGAGTCTAAAGTCAAGTGGGCCTTAGGAAGCATCACTATGAACAAAGCTAGTGGAAGTTATAGAATTCCAGTTGAACTATTCCAAGTCCTAAGAGATGATGCTGTTAAAGTGCTGCATTTAATATGCCAGTAAATTTGGGAAATTCAGCAGTGTCCACAGGACTGGAAAAGATCAGTTTTCATTCCAATCCCAAAGAAAGGGAATGCCAAAGAATGTTCTAACTACCACACAATTGCACTCATCTCACACATTAGCAAAATAATGCTCAAAATTCTCCAAGCCAGGCTTCAAGAGTATGTGAACCGTGAACTTCCAGATGTTCAAGCTGGATTTAGAAAAGGCAGAGGAACCAGAGATCAAATTGCTGACATCCACTGGATCATGGAAAAAGCAGAATTCCAGAAGAACATCTGCTTTCTTGACTACACCAAAGCCTTTGATTGTGTGGATCACAAGAAACTGTGGAACATTCTTCAAGAGATGGGAATACCAGACCGGCTTACCTGACTCCTGAGAAATCTGCATGCAGGTCGAGGAGTAACAGTTAGAAACGGAAATGGAACAATGGATGGGTCCAGGTTGGGAAAGGAGTACATCAAAGCTGTATGTTGTCACCTTGCTTATTTCACTTATATGCAAAGCACATCATGGGAAATGCTGGGCTGGATGAAGCACCAGCTGGAATCAAGTTTGCTTGGAAAAATATCAATAACCTCAGATATGCACATGACACCATCCTTATGGCAGAAAGCAAAGAGGCACTAAAGAGCCTCTTGATGAAAGTGAAAAGTGAAAGTGAAGGCGCTAGGTCATGTTTGACTCTTTGAGACCCCATGGACACCAGGCTACTCCATCCATGGGATTTTCTAGGCAAGAGTACGGGAGTGGGTTGCCATTTCCTTCTCCAGGGAATCTTCCTGACCCAGGGATCGAACCCAGGTCTCCCACATTGTAGACAGACGCTTTACCATCTGAGCCACAGGGAAGTCAAAAGTGAAAGAGGAGAGTGAAAAAAGTTGGCTTAAAACTCAACATTCAAAAAACAAAGATCACAGCATCTGGTCCCATCACTTCATGGCAAATAGATGGGGAAACAATGCAAACAGTGACAGCTTTTATTTTCTTGGGCTCCAGAATCACTGCAGACAGTGACTAAAGCCATGAAATTAAAAGACACTTGCTCCTTGGAAGAAAAGCTATGACCAACCTAGACAGCATATTAAAAAGCAGGGACATTACCTTGCCTATAAAGGTCCATCTAGACAAAGCTATGGTTTTTCCAGTAGTCCTGTATGGATATGAGAGTTGGACCATAAAGAAGGCTGAGTGCCAAAGAATTGATGCTTTTGAACTGTGGTGTTGGAGAAGACTCTTGAGAGTCCCTTGGACTTCAAGGATATCCAACCAGTCCATCCTAAAGGAAATCAGTCCTGAATATTCATTGGAAGGACTGAAGCTGAAGCTCCAATACTTTGGCTATCTGATGTGAAGAAGTGACTCGTTGGAAAAGACCCTGGTGCTGGGAAAGATTGAAGGCAGGAGAGGAAGGGGATACCGTGGATGAGATGGTTGGATGGCATCATCGACTCGATGGACATGAGTCTGAGCGAGCTCTCAGAGCTGGTGATGGACAGGCATGCTGCAGTCCAAGGGCTGCAAAGAGTTGGACACGACTGAGCGACTGACTGAACTACATCTAAATAAAGCTGACGTTTTAGAATGACCGTAGCGAACACTGCAGATGAAAGATTGTTGACGGTGAGTTTCATGTGCAACGCGACTGGACCATGGGGTGCCTAGACTGGACACTATCTCTGGGTGTTTCTGGATGACGTGAACGTTTGAATTGGAGGACTGAGAAGGCAGCTGTGGGGGCCTCATCTAGTCCGCTGAAGCCAGGAGTAGAGCAAAGGGCTGAGTAAGGGAGAGTCCACTCTTGCTGCCCAAGTATCTTTGAGCTGGGACATTCGGTTTCTCTTGCCCTTGGACTCAGATTTGGGCTGAAACTTACACCGCCATCTCTCCCGGTCAGCTGTGGGTCTTGGGACTTACTCTCCATAATCACAAGATAAGATATACCTAGACATCTCCTATTGCTTTTATTTCTCTGGAGAACTCAGACTAATACAGGTTGAAAGCATTATGACTAAAGAGAAACCAAGGGTAGCTAGTATTCAGGCAGTTGAAGTCAATGTAATAAGGAAAAGGAAGAGATAGGAGGGCTGGAAAGAAATAGACAGATGATGTGATTACATAGAAACCCAGAGAATCGGTTAGAAATGATAAGAGAATTCACCAGTTCTGCTGAACACAAGAGAAGCATTTGAAAGACAGAGCTTTTCTATATACCTGTGTTACTAAATTAGAATATTCAATTAAAATGAAAGATTTCATTTACAGTAGTTACAAAAGCTATGAGTTACCCAGAAATAAATCCACAGGAAATATGCAAGACTTACATGTGAAATTCTAACTTGTTATTAAAAGACCTGAAGAACTGAAAACAAAAGTTTTAAAATGGGAAGGCTTATTGTTGTAAAGGGATCAGTTCTCCCTAATTTAATCAGTGATTCAAACCCCAGCAGAACTTCTCCTGGCACTCAGCATGCCGATTCTGTGGGACAGTAAATATCCAAAAATAGCAAAAGCAGCTCAGGGTGGAGTGATCGGCCCCACTGTGTATCAAGGCTCACTATGAAGCTACCGCAATGAAGATCAGGAAGACGGGTGGACGTGTGGAAGGGCCTGTGCAGCGCTTTCCAGGGACGGTGGGCTTACGTGTTTCCACATGGGTCGACTTCAGGGAGGCAACGGCTAATGAACAGAACCATGTGTGTAGCCTGGCGCTTTTCTCTGCACGCTTGGAGCACACATGGTGTATTGTGTGTGTACATGTGTGTGGTGTAGATGGGAACGACCCCAGATTCGTGACTGCGGTTGCCTGTCAAGGGTGATCGTGGGCGATGGGACCTGATGCAGACATGACAAAATGTCAGCAGTCTCCATCCTGAGTGGCGGACGCATGAGAGTCTGTTATCTTATCCCCTTGCACTTTTCCAAAATACAAATGAAAACGAGACTCGTTTCCTGATGGGCCAAGGGTTGTGTGTAGCCGCCCACATAGCCTGGACCCACTGGACTGAGGAGGTAGCAACCTGGAAGGTCAGAGGCCGCAGCTGCTGCCTGGCCTTGAGAGCTCATGCCGCCCCTGAGCCCTGGGTTCCTCACCTGCGTGGCAGTGACCTGGCAGCTGGAGACGTGGGGAGCCCGCCAGGCGGGCCCCACTGGGCTGGCCCCACGCGGCCCAGTGCTGGTCTCCTCGCCTTTGCTCGCCTTCTCTCCCTAGAGCTCCCTTTCCGTTCTTGGTAGAGGCTCAGCCCAGCAGCCATGGCCCTTCTGGAAGTTTCTTTGGAGGCCCCTGGGCTGCCTTGCGTGTCATCCAAGAACCTGTGTGTGCACACACGTGTGCCCTGGGCTCAGCTGTCTCTCCCTGGGCATGTGTGTGGGCGCTGGGGGCTATGGGATGCGCCTGGGTGCTCTCCCTCCCTCCCTCTGCAGATCCTGACCGGGGAGGACTGGAACGCGGTGATGTACCATGGGATCGAATCACAAGGTGGAGTCAGCAAGGGCATGTTCTCGTCTGTGTACTTCATTGTCTTGACGCTGTTTGGGAACTGTATCCTCTGCGGGCTGGGCGAGGGGGTAGGCGCCTCCTGGGTCCCTCTCCTCCTCCCCCACCACGGTGGGGTGGGAAGGGAGGACTCGGGGAAAGACGTGGGCTTTGAGCCTGAGGGCAGCTGTTTGTTTTGTTTTCACTTTAATTTAAATTAATAATTAGGTTTTGGCACCAAGCTTTTAAAAAGCCTCCCCCTGGTAGAAATGAATCTGCAGGGAAACACAAGGGAAGGTCTTGTGTGGAGGACGCTCCTCAGGCTTGTGTCTGGAGTCGGGAGGGGGCTCTGCAGGGTCTGGGCAAGCCCAGCTGGGGAGGCTCTGCAGCAGGTGCCCCCATCCTGCCTGACTGGAGTGTTTCCCTGCGGCTGGACCCAACGGGGCACGACCTTCATCCTGCTCTCTGGGCATGGCAAGGCCTCTGGGTTGCCTGTGGCTTTGGGCAATGCCAGGAGGCAGCAGCTGACCTCAGTGTGCTGTCTCATGGGCCTGCTGCATCCCTGCATAGGTCTATCCAGGAGGCGGAACCCTGGGGTGTGGTTCCCCTTGAGCCCCAGGGTATTAATGCCTCCTTGCCAGACAGGGGGCCCTGAGCTACGAGGTCACCTACCCAGAGACTGCATCAAGGAGGCTAGGGGGCCGCCGCCTAGCAGCTGGGCTGGGCTGTGTCTGACGAGGGCTGACGTGGCTGGAGGGTTGGGGGATCGGGGGACACCCAGGAAGGAGGCAAGGCTGGCCAGGACCTGGGAAGATGGGCCCCTGTGTTACATGGAGGAAGCCGTGGCCTGTCCGTGGGGAGGCTGGGGCATAGACATCCTTCCTTAGCTGGAGCCACCAGACACCCTGCTGAATGTCTTCCTGGCCATCGCTGTGGACAACCTCGCCAATGCTCAGGAGCTGACCAAGGTAAGTGGATGCGCCCACACCTGCAGCCCAGGGATGGGTGCGTGGGGTCAACCCATGTCTCTCTGGAGAGGCTGCGGCGTCATGAGGGGGGCCAGGTCCTGCTTTAGGAACGTGTGGCCGCTGTCCAGGGGCCCTCCTCAAGTTCTGGATGTGCAGGGATGTGGGGGCCCTGAGGAGGCAGGGGACACTGTGCCAGGAAGGGGGTGGCCGTGAGGGCCACTCGGGGGGGGGGATGGCCAGAAAAACAGGAGGCGGAGCGGGGGCAGGAGGTGGCCCACAGGGGACGCAGCCCGGAGGCAGGCCCGGATGGTGGGCGTGCGGCTGCCCTGGGCTCAGGACTGAAGGGCACGGTGGCCTCCGTGTCCTCTCAGAGTGAGAGCCATCGTGAGGTGGGCCCTAGGGTCCAAACACCCTAGAGGGCAGTGAGGGGACCCTGTGGTCATCCCCAGGAGGGGAGGGTCCCTTATGTCCATCCCCAGATGGGGAGGGACCCTGTGACCCTCTCTGGGAGGGGAGGGCACCCCTCTGTTTGGTCTCCTGTGTGAATGGCTGAGCTCGAGTGGTCCTCGTGTGGTGCTGCCTCGGATTCTGGGCCAGGCTGGTGGCTGGAGGAGCAGCTGGTGTCTGTTCCCAGCACATCCGCACCCAGCGGGATGGCTTTCTCTCCAGGCTGTGCCCTGCGGGAGCCAGCTCATAGTCCTCTTGCGTCCCTGAGCCAGTGGGGGCTGTGATCACATACGTCTCCCTGTGGCATCCCTCCGGATGATGAAGCTTACTCTCATGCTGTCTGTCCCGGATGGTGCAGGCCGCCCGCCGTTTCAGCCTCAGGTTGGCGCTTTGACAAGCCTGGCTGCTGGCGTGAAGGGGCTGTGGTTTGGAGGCCTGAGGACGCTCTGACCCTCACGGGCATGCGCCTGCTGTCAGCGTGCGTGTGCCTGGGTGCACACCTGTGTGTATGTCTGTGCGCTCGCCCCCACTGTCCCTGACAGCCGCCCACTCAGTCCTGCACGTCCCAAGACTCTCAACACTGCCCCTGCTCTGGGGCTTGACCGGGGTCTCCCCTGGGGAAGCTGGGCTCTGGACGTCTCTGCAGGCTGCAGAGCCTCTGGTGTCCGTGTGCTCCTGGCCCTGCCTCCCCACCTGGCCCCCTGGGAAGAGTGTTCCCCCAGGGGCTCACGGGCACGCCCGCCTCTGCCTCCGCTCGACAGGGCCGGGCTGTGCCTGTGGGTCTGGACTCCTCCCTTCCTCTGAGGGTCGGGAATCCCCCTGGCCTGCCGAGTAGGGCTGTCAGTCAGTTGGACTGAATCTCGCAATCCAGGAGCGGCTGGAGAGTGGCCCAAGCCCCTGGCTGGGGGGACTGGTGCAGCCACAGAGCTCTTCTGGCATCAGGATTTCTGGAGCCCCGTGAACCGGGGGTGCTCCACAGCCTTGGTGATCTGGCACCAGCTGTCCTGAGTTTGAGGTCAAAGCTCTCACTGCCCCTTCAGGGTTGTCAGTGGGAGGGCATACTGACAGGCTGGGTCCTGGGGCCCTGTGTCCGTGCCTGGACACCCTGGGTGGTGGCCCCTTTGGACAGACTGCCCTAACTCAGGGGTCCTCTCCCTTTCGGAGGCGGAAGTGGAGGCCTGTTTGAGTCAGGCTCTGGGTACTCCTGGGCTGGCCAAGGGTCCCAAAGAGTGGGGCTTGATGCTCCCTCCTTTGTGCTCCCACTAATACACGGCGGTGTCGCTTGTTTTTTGAAGTGGAAATGAACTCACGTCAAGTTTGTAGAACAGCCACTGGAGTGACTTGAGGGCCATGAGCCAGGGTGGAGCCCGGAGCTGGAGGAGGGGCGTCCCTCGGGGGCTTCGTGCTGGGCCTAGTTCTGCTGCCCTCTTGGCCCTGAAGCCGGAAGCTCTCTCCTCTATGGCGGGAAATGTACAGACAGCTCACAGGGGCTTAGTTGCTGTTACTGTGCCCCTAAAAGCAAATTCAAGGATGTTTGGGATGTGTTGGGAGTGCCAGCTCCCAGAGGAGCCCGGTGGGCCTGGGGTTGGGGTCGTGAGGGAAATAAGGGTGGTCCCAGTGATGTACCTGGACCACACAGAGACTGGTGGGCCTGTAGACTCAGCCTAGAGCTCTCCGCCTAGAGATCTGAGGAGCAGAACATTTCGGTTTTGCCTGGTGACGTGGGCTCGGGGCTGGAGGGTCCGTCCTCCTCTGCGTGGAGTGGGCAGAGGTGGGCCAAGGCGTCTGCTCAGGTGTCACATGCCGGCCCAGAGGCAGAGAGCCTCAGGGCTCTTCTCCAGGAGCTCAGTGAGGAATGCAACCCATGGTCAGGCACCGTCACCGCCGGGGATAGGTGGTCGGATGTGACGTGGTAGGTCCGGGTGGAGAAGCTCTGAGGTTTTGAGGTGGCCCTGCTAGACACTCCTGGGGAGGGCTCCCGCGGGCGGTGCTGAGAGGCCCCCGGGCTCAGGGCGGCCAGCTGCCCCTTGCGCTGGCTCACTGCTCTGGGCAGAGACGGACTTCGTGCCAGTGAGACAGCTGCTGGGGGTAGGCAGGAGGGGGGGCAGGTGGGAACAGAGAGGTGGGTTTGCATCTCGCCAGAATGAGACTGGCACTCAGGAACGCGCCCCTGGGCTGGAGCTCCAGAGCGGCCCTGCCAGCGGTGAGCGTGTGGGGAAGGGTGCTGACTGGGAACGGTCGCCTGCAGAGATGGGCATAGCAGGGGCGTCTGGAGCCTGGGTGGGTCGTGCTGAGGCAGAAGCCAGCTGTCTGGCCTGTGGCTTATAGGGCGGGAAGGACTCAGAGGCTCTAGGAGGAAGAGCTGGTGGCGGGGCTGAGGCTTCTGCGGAGTCTCAGAGTGGACACAGCACTCTCAGCTAGCTACGCGTTTCTGTCTGTCCAAACAGGACGAAGAGGAGATGGAAGAAGCGGCCAATCAGAAGCTTGCTCTGCAGAAGGCAAAAGAAGTGGCGGAAGTCAGCCCCATGTCTGCCGCGAACATCTCCATTGCTGCGTAAGGCTCTAGGAGTGGGTCACGGGGTGGTGGCAGGGCTGCTGCAGAGCCCAGCTCCTCCTGGGGATTCTAGGGAGGGGCCTTGCCTTGACGGGAGCCTCTCAGGACACAGCCCTCCCCAGGAGCTGAGATGGGCCTTTGAGCAAAGAGACCACCAGGTAGAGCCTCTGGCTTCTCCCTGCTGACATGAGAGCAAGGTGTTGGCAGTGCTGTGGGTGGGGGTGGCCTGCTGAAGGCAGTCCCCCTGGACAGTCTTGGGCGGCTCCAAGGAATTAGTCTGACTTAGGCTCAGTTTTTCATAAATGTGCTTTGTGAGGGGAAAGATTCAACATGGTACTTCAGCAGCCCAAGAGTCTTAGCACAGTTTCCCAAAGTACCTTTGAGATTTTGGTGTTGGGACAGAGGTCAAGAGGTGGCCTCTCTGATGAGAGGAGGTCAGGTGGGGCTGAGACTTCTGTGGAGCCTCCAGGCGTGTTGCAGGAGCACCGCTGCTGTGCTCTGGGCTTCAGAGTTGGGGCAGAGCACCCAGCCCAGGGCCGGAAGCTGCAGTGGCCGGGGGAGCTTGGCTCCTGGGGAGGAGGCAGGAAAGTCTGGCCCCGTGTCTGGTCACTGGGTGACTGCAAGAGAGCACAGGAGGGTTGGGGACAGACCGAGTCCACCTGGAGCCTCCAGTCTTGCCTCCAGCCCCACGCTCACTACCCCCCCAGCCCCTCGGGCTCCCGGGGCTGACCCATGGGCCCTCGCTCTGCAGCTGCGCCCCTCTGCTGTGCTGACTGAGGTCAGAGGGCCGGGGCAGCCTCAGGCCCTTCCATGGTGATGCAGGCGTCAGTGCTGAGAGCTCTGGTAGGGGTGAGTCTGTGGAGGTGCGCACATGCGTGGGTGAGGCAGGCGTCAGTGCTGAGAGCTCTGGTGGGGGTGAGTCTGTGGAAGTGTGCACATGTGTGGGTGAGGTTCATCTTAGCAGCTCAGTCTCGCTTGGAAGCCACAGGGCCATGGCCTGTTTTTTAGGAAGGCACTTACAGAGGTCCTGTCTCTAAGGTGACCAGAGGTGGTGGCCTGTGTGGGAGAAGAAGCACAGGGAGGTCCCAGGCCCTGGGAGTGAAGGTGGGGGGCAGGGCCTGCAGGGCATGAAGGCGGGGGCGGGAGGGCAGGGCCTGCCAGGAGGGGCCCCGCCTGCCTGCTGGGGCCTCGGTGCCCAGTTGTCCTGGAGTCTTGTTGTCTGGCCAGTGTACCTGCTCTGTCTGCTTGGTCCTGGGCTTCCAGTGACCTTGGGGACTTCCTGTCACAGCCTCTTCTCCCAAACTGTGTACGCCGCTGGCAGTCTGCACGGAGGATGTGGTGGTGGCTGCGCAGCGTATTCACATGGGCCTTGTGTGGTTTCTGTGTGCCGTTTGCCTTCATGCTTCTCTGGAGGGGAGTGCGATGTCCTGCGTCCCCTGCTGCTGGCCAGGGCTACCCGCTCCTTGGGAATGTGCGGCAGGGCATCCATCCCCACCTGGGCAGAGACCCCAGAGAGGTGGGGCCCCCCGCATAGCCACAGGGAGCTTGTCCGGACACCAGAAAGGGAGGGCTGGACGCTCTTCCTGTTTCTCCGCCCCCGCCCTGTTCAGTACGCTGCTGTGCAGGAACCAGGCTGTGGCCCTGTGTCCCCAGGGCCTGGGGGACACTTGGTGCTCCCCTCACAGCAGGCCCTGAGTTCGGCGCCTACCTGTCCACGCTGCGGCCAACCTGGGGTGTCCAGGAGCTGGCCCCTGGGTCCTCCTGTGGGTTCCGCAGGCCCGCCCAGGATGCAGCTTTGGGTCCTCAGCCCGCCTCTGATGCATGTACAGGGGCTCTGATGTGACCCCCGAGGTCCCATTTCCTGGAGGAGGTCTGGCCTCAGGCGTGGGGGTGGGGGTGAGGCCGCTGTGCGTGGCTATTCATTTTCCTCTGTCCGCTGAGGCATCTGAGGGCGGGGCGTCCGTCCGTCCATCTGCCCGGCTCTCTGCTCCGCTGGCAGCACCAGCCTCTCACGGCCACTTCTCTGTCTGAGCTGCTGAGGTGGGGGACAGGGTGTCCCTGCCAAGCCTGCTCCCCGAGCTGTGCTGTGGCTTGTGCAACGGGCCTGGCGAGACGTGCTCTGCGGGCCTCGGGCGCTTGGAGCAGTGTTGGGGTCTCTGGCGCTTGAGGGGCTCCATGGGCCTTGCCTGAGACTCTACGCCGGCCCCTCCTGGGGGTGCCCGAGTCACTCGCGCCTCCGTGGGACCCCGGTGTGTGTGGCCGCAGGGGACAGTCTTCTCAGGCTCCTTGGAGGGGGGACACTCAGGCCGGCGTGGTCGTCCACGTTCTCGGCTGCCTCAGGAGCACTGGTGCCCGTGGGCCCTCCTGCACGCGTGTTCACACTCACACCCACTCTTGATGTCCACAGTCTCAGTCACACTCACAAACACTCCCAAGTTCACACACTCGGTCATGCCCACTGCTGTGCTCACTCTCTTGGACACATATGCCTCTCTGCATGCAGGGTCAGCAGGCCCGTGAGTAGTTTTGAGCTTCTCACATGTTTGTCAACTCAGCCTTGAGAAGGCAGAGTTGGGTACCCACCTGGTCCTTCCCTGGGGAAGCTACCTTGCAGGGAAATGACTGTCAAGAGATCTCTGGTTTCTCTCTATTGATTTTGGAAAAGCTTCTAGAAAGACACTCAAGGGAAAATGGGCTGGTGATGGAAACTGTTTGCCCCTGGAAAGGGTGGTGTTGAGTGGGAGGTAATGACTCAGAGCCTGGGCAGCCTCGGCTGGGGGCCAAGCACAGTGGTCAGGAAGCAGGGCCCAGGCAAGGCCACAAGCAGGTAAGGCCCCTGTGTCAGCCATCTCTGCTCCGTCTTGAAGGGGTTAGTGGTCCCCAGCGTTGGGGGATGGAGGCACCAGGTCCAACAGAGGAGGGCTGTTGAGAATTGCAGGGCGGGAGGTGCCTGCTCTTTCTGGCCCTGCTGCCCTTCCAGGGGCAGTGGGCACAGAACTGGGTTGGTCGGCTCAAGGTGACCTTCCTGCCCTCCAGCCATGGTGGTTGCTGCTCTGCTGGACGTGCGCGCTCTCTCAACTTCTCCTTTATCCCGAGGTCTCGGCTGGTGTTGCTCTGACAGAAGCGTCCCTGGCCTCCTGCCTGGATGCACGCCGAGCCTCTGTCCTGACCCAGTGCGGCTCACGCGTGCTCTGGCGTCTCTCAGAACTCTCTCTGGTGGTCTCACTCCTGTTCTGTTCTGTTTTTTGCATGTGCAGTTTTGTAAAGCAAACTCGAGGTACTGTATCTCGCAGCTCATCTGTCTCCAGCGTAAACTCACCGTGAGTCTCTCTGCTACAATTTCCATCTGTGGCTTCATGATAACTACACGCCAGCACCTTTGCCCCTAACTCTGCTTTCCCACTTCAAGTCATTCGCTTCAGGGGGCAGCTCCAGGACCACCCCCCGCGCCCCGCTGGGGACACAGGCGCGCGTCCTGGCGCCCTCACATCCTGCTCAGCCCGCTCTCGGGATCAGGCTCTCTGAGCTCAGCCTCCGCTCCTCTCCTGGTCTGTCCTCTCTGCTGTCTGTCCCTGTGCGGTCACTCTGGCTTCCTGCTCAGCCCGCTCTCAGGATCAGGCTCTCCGAGCTCAGCCCCTGCTCCTCTCCTGGTCTGTCCTCTCGGCTGTCTGCCCCTGTGCGGTCACTCTGGCGTCTTGAGCAGGTCTGTATTTCCTGAGGTGACCACCACGGGGAGCCGCTGGGCTGTCTCCTTGCAGCTCCTGTGAAGTAGAGGGTCCTCAGGGGCTCAGGGCATATGTGGGGCCCTCCTGCTCCAGCCTGCCTTACCTGAGAGAGGGCGTCTCTGTGATCCTTAGGAAGTTCTAGTGAGAGCAGAGCTGCTGCCTGTTTGCAAGGCTGCAGAGACAGGGGGAGCCTGAGGTGGGGCCACAGGAGCACTGAGAGGGCCCCGCTGTGGGGGGACACCGGCCTGACCGTCCCCAGGGGCTCTTCCTGCAGGTGAGAAGTCCCTGGGGTGGCCAGGTGCCCTCTCTGTGCCCTGGTGCTGACTGGCGCTCCTGGGGTCCCTGAGCTCCATCCCCCTGTTGCCGGGCAGCACAGAGCTGGGCTTGGTGCGGCCACAAGAATGCAGAGCTGCTGGTTGTTGGGCCCCTGATGTCCACAGGGTAAGAGGCTGGGTTCCAAATGATTGACTCCAGTGTTGTACCTGGGCTGCTTCTGCTTGTCACAGCTAGGGGTGACTGAGGGGTGACCGCTTCCTCAGCGCAGAGACCGCAAAGCAGAGCCACGCCACAGAGGCTCCTTCTGAGTCCCGTCAGCACGTGGCTGAACTCAGCTCTGCAGGAAAGCCGGGCTGGAACGTGGTGGGGCGGCTCCTCCCTGGGCCTCCTTCAGGGAGGCCTTCGCCTGGGTCTGAGCCGCCTGAAACTCTGCACGGGGGGGGGTCTCTTGTACATCCTGAGCTGCTTGGGAACTAGGCGGAGAGGCAAGGGGTGGGAGGCTCACTGGCCACAGTGTGCCGTGTGTCGGGCAGAGCAGGCACAGAGAGGCCCGCAGGCAGCACCTCGGCAAGGCTCAGACCCAGAGGCACGTCCAGAGAGGCAGCCATGCCGCATGCTGGGTGGGCACAGGTAGTCCCAGGGGGCGGAGGCCCAGAGTGGCAGCCGTCCAGCGGGGGCGGGGCTGGGAAGTTTTGCGGGGAGCCTGGACGCACTCTCTAGTCTAGCAGGCAACCCGCCTCTTTGTGGACTTGAGCTGGTTCCTGGGTGGGACAGAGCTGTGTCTGAGGGTAAGGGTGAGGGCAGAGCCGTTCCTCCTGAGCCACCACGTGTCCCCATTATCTTCACTGCCTGCCTGTTTGTGTTCTGACAGATGGCACAGGTCCCAGGGCTCATGGCTGCATCTGAGCAGGCCACCACCTGCTGCCCATATGGCTCAGAGTCCAGGTCCATCTCCGGCTGCTGGGCTGATGAGGAGGCTGACCAGTGGCTGGCTGTCAGCTCTCGTGGCCTCCTGCACCCGGGGAACTCCCCCTGGTGGCTGTTGTCCACTGGATAAGGTTCAGTCTTGTTCAGAGTCCGACCCTTTGTTTTGATGCCAGCTGGGGATGGGGAGGTCCCCGGGGGCTCTGGGTTGAAGCCAAAGAAAGATAAGGTGGTCTGTTGCGAGGTGGCCTCGGGAATGGGGCAGCAGGTCAGGGCTTGGGGGGCAGCTGAGCTGTGGTCGTCAGATGGCGGAGAGGCCAGCAGTTGTCCCTCAGGCGTCTCCTGCCTGCCCTCCTGCTGGGCCCCCAGGGACAGACAGCAGGCTCTGCTGCTCTCACACTCCCGGGAGCTCCCCTGGAGACGGCTCCCCACCCTGAACCTGGACTAGGCCCACAAAGGGCAGGACTAGCGTGGTGCTCCGTGGCCGCAGCCCGGAGCCGGGTGGGGCCTGTCCAGCCCGGCCCTCAGGGCCCTTGGGTGGTGGCTCTCGGCGGTGCTGTCCGTGCAGCTGGAGTCTGGCCAAGGCCTCACGTCTCCTTCAGACACTCTTTCCCTCTTGTCCTTGCATGCGTCCGGTCCTGGCTCCGTCACTGACTTGCTGTGGGCCTTGTGGATCACAGCTCTGTGCTCAGTGTGCCGTGGGGACAAGAGGTGGGCGTGAGGGCTGGCAGAGGTGGCCAGGTGCCACGGCCATCCTTGTCCTGTGCTGCCCCTGCTGCCCCAGGGGGTTCCAGGAACCTCCAGAGGGGAAGGACAAGACTGGCCTCTGAGGCAGTTTCCACTTGGCCAAGGTGGTGGTGGGGTCACCAACTCTGGGGTCTTGTCTAGTGAAAACTGCAGAATGCAAAGGGCTTCCCTGCACCCTGAGCTGTGGACTGCCCCCCCGCCCCCGCCCCCGCCCCGTGGGCATTCATGTGGGTGAGCTTGGCAGGTGGCTGTCAGGGCCTTCAGGAGCCTGTGCTGTGAGGGCTAAGCCTGGGCCACAGGCTATTCCTGGGGCCAGAGAGCTCGCGGCCTCTGTGGGGCCAAGAGAGGGGGGCACTGGTGACCACAGAGGGGGGTGCCCAGCCCCAGACCTGACGCTGGGCTGCTGGGCATTCAGCAGATGGCCATTGAGCTCAGTGGCAGCTGCCCAGATGGGTCTGACCAGCTCAGGGAGAGTGCCCGCCCGACTCCTGAGGGCCAGCTGTCCCAGGGCCCCTCACTCCCTGGGCCGCTGTCCCCTCTGCTCCTGATGACCCGCCTCTTCTTGAGTTCCCTCTCAAACACCCTCTGGGTGCTTCTGGCCAGTGACTTTCCTCCTGGAGGGAGAGATGGAGAAGCCCTTCCTTAGGCAGCTCCCACCCAGTGCCACTCCATTTGGATGCTGCCCTCCTCCTTGCCCCATTCTGGCCTTCCTGGCAGGTGGCCCACCTGCCCGAGAAGCCTGTCTGCCACCTCATGCTAGTGCCTGCCATTCCCACTGCCCTGCATCCCTTGTGCCCTCCGGCCTGGGGCCCCCACCTCAGGGGAGGCTCTCACAGTCTGTGGGCTCCCCCGCAAGGGGCACAGGGACGAGGTCTGTGCCGCCCTCTTCCCTCCTCTCGCCCCGCGTCCCTGCGCCCTCTGCCATCCGTCCATCGCTCTGTGCCCATCCGTGGCTTCCCCTGTGAAGCAGAGAGGCGGGCGGCAGCGCGGGGGGCTCACGGGGGCGGTTTCCCCACAGCAGGCAGCAGAACGCGGCCAAGGCGCGCTCGGTGTGGGAGCAGCGGGCCAGCCAGCTGCGGCTGCAGAACCTGCGGGCCAGCTGCGAGGCGCTGTACAGCGAGATGGACCCCGAGGAGCGGCTGCGCTTCGCCACGTCCCGCCACCTGCGGCCCGACATGAAGACGCACCTGGACCGGCCGCTGGTGGTGGAGCCAGGGCGGGATGGGGCGCGGGGGCCCGCGGGGGCCCAGGCCCGGCCCGAGGCCGCGGAGGCCGGCGAGGCTGCCGAGCCGCCGCGCAGGCACCANTCGAGCAGGCGGAGAAGGAGGCCGAGGCGGACGGCAGGGACAAGGAGCCCCGGAGCCACCAGCCCAGGTGAGCCGGCGCGGGCGCGGGCGCGGGAGGGCCCGGCCCGCCCTGGTGGTGCCGCGCGAGAAGTCCCTTCCCCGCGGGCTGGGGAGCTCGGGGAGGGGAGGGTTAGCCCAGTCTAAGGTGCCCAGGGGCAAGGGAGGCTTAGGGCAAAGTCGTTGGGACTGGTTTGGAACTGGAAGACTTGGAAAGAACAAGGTGACCCAGAGAGAAGAGGAAAATGGGGACCACTGAGAAGCAAGGAGGATCAGGAGGGGGGGACCCGAGGAGGCCCCCAGGCTGACGGTGGGGCGGAAGGGGGCTGGGCTGTGTGCCTCGGACAGAAAGGACCCCGCCCTATCCCCTCCCCAGGCCAGCCAGCCTGGCCCCCGGCTAGGACAGGATCCCCAGGGCGACTGTGAGAGCCTGGGGGTGACAGGGGCTGCTAGGCTGAGACCAGCAATCTCCACACTTGCCAACAGGTCACAGACCACCCAGAACTCTCATAGTCAGAGGCTGCAGCTCAGGATCAGCCCCACCTAGGCAATGTCTTCGTTTGCAGAGCTCTGTGCGTGGCCCTGGTGGGGCCCCAGGGAGGGTGGCTTAGGGTAACACCTTCTTCCAGGCCTCTTCATTCTGCCAACAGTTCTGTTACATACACATAATGTGATGTCACCCATGCCTGGCCTTTTGCCAGGGAAAAACAAGCGAGTCAGCTGCAACCCTACCTTTCAGATCCCAAAACACAGAATGTTTAGGATGATAAAAATCAGAACAGAGGAGGTGGTCAGGGAGTTATTTGACCAGGATAGGGGTTTAAGAAGCTGGGTTTTGCAGATAGAACAGGAGCTTGGGGCTCCGTCACTCTGATGGGCATCACTGGTTGCAGGGAGTCGCACTGTGACCTGGAGGCCAGCGTGGTGACTGGTGTGGGCCCCGTCCATGCCCTGCCCAGCACCTGTCTAGAGAAGGTGGAAGAACAGCCAGAGGACGCAGACAATCAGCGGAATGTTACTCGCATGGGCAGTCAGCCCTCGGATCTGAGCACCACTGTGCATGTTCCAGTGACGCTGACCGGGCCTCCCGGGGAGACCACGGTTGTTCCCAGTGAGTATCTCCCCACAGCAGCTGGGCAGGGCCCCCCTTGTGTGGGCCCAGTTTGTGCTCCTTCTCCCCCTCCTGCTCCACAGCGGCCACCTGGGGACAGAGCTTGCCTCTGAATTGCTCTCAGCTGGAGCCTTTGTTGTTGGCATCTGTGCCTCCATGTCCCTTTGCTTTCCAGGGCCCCAGAGGAGCACCGTCACTGTTACATGTCACTTAAGCCTTAGTCTCCTCCCTTCCAAAAATATTTGCAAGTTCCCAGGTAAGTGCCAGGCCTGGTGTTAGTGCAGAGGCCCAGCAGGAGGGAGCGTGACTGGCTGTCCTGATGGGGCCCAGAGTCTCGTTGAGAAGACAGGCCATAGCGTGGTTACAGCTCTTCACAGTCACACCGACGCTGCCAGGAACTGTGGCCACAGACCAGACTGAGGTTGGGAGTTAGCAGGGGAGAGGAGGGGTCTCAGGGTGGTGGTCTTCCATGCTGCATGGTCCCTGCTCTGCTGTTCCTCGCAGGCCTTGGCTTGAGGTCCTGAAGGAACGGTGGTTCCACAGCTGACCATGTTCAGGCACTGAGGGCACAGGAAGATAACAATGTCAGCCTCCCGGTTTCAAAGACTAGCCCCTCACACTACGCGCAAGTGCACCGGTGTTTCGTGAACACCAGGAGTAGAGAAAACATTCCCGGGGCAGAGCTGACGTGGAATTCCAGATGAAGATATCGTGGCAGGCAGACCCCGATGCTGCCACCTGCCTGTGCGTGTGCAGACCTGTCCGCACACAGACGCAAGCACACACACGTTCTCTCATCTGGGGTGCTCTCACCTGGGGCCGATGGACCCGTGCCATGTGCCGGCTGGGGCAGTGCGGTTGTATGCTCTGGCTGCTGAGCCTTCCCTTCCTCATTGCTTCATTGGAAAAAAGCTTTCCCTGGTCCCTTGTGTTGTCTCACCTCCCAAGGTGGTAGTGTATGTATTTTCCCAGACTCCCAAAATGAGCCCCTGGGTATGATTCTTTCTGGATTAGCTTGAGGGTCCCACCTGGCTTTTGTCCACAGAAACCTAGGTGTGGCCCCTGCTCCCTAACCCCGGCAACCGCTGATCTTTTTTTTTTTTTTTTACTGTGTCTGTCATTTGCCTTTTCCAGAATGTCATATAGTTGGAATTGTATAGTATGTAGCCTCTTCAAATTGGCTTCTTTCACTTACCATGTTCATCTAAGGTTTCTCCGTGTCTTTTCATGACTTGATAGCTCATTTCTTTTTTGTGCTGAATAATATTTGGTTGTGGGGGTGGACCACAGTTTATTTATCCATCCATCTGTTGAAGGACACCTTGGTTGTTTGGAAAATTGGCTGTATCACTTTACATTCCCACCAATAAATGAGAATTCCTATTGCTTCACATTCTTCTCCAACAGTTGGTACTGCCCATGTTTTGAATTTTCTCCATTCTAATAAGTGTATAATTTATCAGCTTATAATTCCTTAATAACATATGATGTTGGCTTCTTTTAATATGATGATTTAATATCTGTATATCTTCTTTGGTTCAGTTCAGTTCAGTTCAGTCGCTCAGTCGTGTCCGACTCTTTGTGACTCCATGAATTGCAGCATGCCAGGCCTCCCTGTCCATCACCATCTCCTGAAGTTCACTCAGACTCAACGTCCATTGAATCAATGATGCCATCCAGCCATCTCATCCTCTGTCGTCCCGTTCTCCTCCTGCCCCCAATCCCTCCCAGCATCAGAGTCTTCCAATGAGTCAACTCTTCGCATGAGGTGGCCAAAGTATTGAAGTTTCAGCTTCAGCATCATTCCTTCCAAAGAAATCCCAGGGCTGGTCTCCCTCAGGATGGACTGGTTGGATCTCCTTGCAGTTTTCTTTGGTTGGGTGCCTATTAATATCTTTTGCCCATTTTTAAATATTTTATTTGAAAAAAATTGTAGAGACTTAATTTTTTAAAGAGCAGTTTAAGTTTCAGAACAAAATTGGGAGGAAGGTACCAAGATTTCCATATACTCTGTGCCCCACCCATGCAGTAGCCTCCCTATTACTCATCAGAATGGTGCTTTTTTTTTTTTTAACCAAAGATGAACCTACATTGACACATCGTAATCACTCAAAGTCTATAGGTTACATTAGAGTTCACTCTTGGTTTTGTACATTCTGTGGGTTTGGACAAATGTATAATAGGATATATCCGTCATTGTACGGCCACACATACAGAATGTTTTCAGCACCCTAAAAATTCTGTGTGCTCTGCCTGTTCATCCGCCTGTGACTCCCACCACTGATCTTCTCGTTGTCCTCACTGTTTTGCCTTTCCCAGAATGCCATACAGTTGGCATCATACAGTATGTGGCCTCTCCAGATCGACTTCTTTCACTTACCAGCATGCAGTTTAAGGGTTCTCTGTGTCTTCTCATGGCCTGATAGCTCATTTTCTTTTTTCAGTGCTGAAGAACATTCCATTAATTTATTATTCAGGGCTTCCCAGGTGGCTCAGCTGGTGAAGAATCTGCCTGCAATGCGGGAGACCTGGGTTCAGCCCTGGGTTAGGAAGATCCCCTGGAGAAGGGAACGGCTTTCCCACTCCAGTATTCTGGCCTGGAGAATCCCATGGACTGTATAGCCCACGGGGTCGCAAAGAGTCAGACATGACTGAGCGACTTTCACTTCATTTCAACGTTCCATTATCTGGATGCACCTTAGTTTATCCATTCAGCTACTTGAGAACATCTTGGCTGCCTCCAAATTTTGGCAATATGAGTAAAGCTGCTATAAACATCTGTGTGCACATTTTTGTGTGGACATAAATTTTTAGCTCCTTTGGGTAAGTACTAAAGAGAACGATGGTTGGTTCATATGGCAAGAATACATTTGGTTTTGAAGAAACCACAAAACTGGCTGTACCGTTTTGCATTCCCACCAGCAGTGAATGAGGATTCCTGTTGCTCCACGTTTCGACAGCATTTGGTGTTGCTGGTGTTCCAGACTTTGGCCATTCTAATTGGTGTGCAGTGGTATCAGGTTGTGTTAATTTTCATTTCCTCGATATCATTTGCTGTGGAACATCTTCGTATGCTTATCCACCCTCTATATCTTCTTTTGTGAGATGTCTGTTAAGGTCTTTTGCCCATATTTTATTCAGGTAGTTATTTTTATTGCTGCGTTTTAGGGGTTCTTTGTATATTTTCAATAACCGTCTTTTATCTGATGTGTCTTTTGCAAACATTTTCTCTCAATTTGTTGCTTGTTTTCTCATTCTGTTGATGTCTTTTATAGAGCAGAAATTGTTAATTATCTCCTAGGAATGTTATTGGAAAATATCCTGATCCTAGGAAAGACTGAGGGCAAGAGGAGAAGGGGGCAACAGAGGATGAGATGATTGGATGGCATCACTGACTCTAGGAGATAGTGAAGTCTGCAGTCCATGGGAAGCCTGTCCTTCACTATCTTCTGGAGTTTGCTGAAACTCATGTCTACTGAGTCAGTGATGCCATCCAATCATCTCATCCTCTGTTGCCCCCTGCTCCTCTTGCCCTCAATCTTTCCCTGGTAGCTCAACTGGTAAAAAATCTGCCTGCAATGTAGGAGACCCCAGTTTGATTCTTGGGTCGGGAAGATCACCTGGAGAAGGGATGAGCTCCCCACTCCAGTATTCTTGGGCTTCCCCGGTGGCTCAGACGGTAAAGAATCTGCCTGCAATGCAGGAGACCTGGGTTTGATCCCTGGGATGGGAAGATCCCCCGGAGAAGGGAGTGGCAACCCTTTCAGTAATCTTGCCTGGAGAATCCCCATGGACAGAGGAACCTGGTGGGCTACAATCCATGGATTGCAAAGAGTTGGACATGACTGAGCAACTAAGCACAGGGAAGTCTGGCATGCTGCAGTTCATGGGGTTGCAGAGTCAGACAGGATTTAGCACCTGGACAGCAACAGGAGTGTTATAATTTTGCATTTCGTGTTTAGGCCTCTGAGCCATTTTGGGTTAATTTTTGTGAAGGGTGGAAAAATCTCTCTCGATTCTCTTTTTTTATCTTGCGTGTGGATGTCCAGTTGTTCCAGCACCATTTATTGACCGGGCTTTGTTCTGTTGTGCTGACTGTGATTGGTGGGAGCCTGTCTCTGGGCTCTTTGCTGGTCTGGTGGTCTGTCTGCTCATCCTGGCACGAGGACCACACTGTCTGTTACCATGGCTGTGTAGTAAGTCTTCGGCTTCCCTAGTGGCTCAGAGGGTAAAGCGTCTGTCTGCAATGCAGGAGACCTGGGTTAGGTCCCTGGGTTGGGAAGATCCCCTGGAGAAGGGAATGGCAGCCCACTCCAGAAGTTGGGTAATGCTGACCCTCTAACTTTGGTCTTCTTCGATATTAAACTGTTGGCTATTCTGAATCTTTTACATCACCTGATAAAACTCTAGAATCACTTTGCTGATACCTGTGAAACAACTTGTTGGGATTTTTATTGAGATTGCCTTGAATCTATAGATCAAGTTGGAAAGAACTGGCAACTTGACAATATTGAATCCTTCCATCCATGAACAAGGAATGCCTCTCCATTTACTTAGCTCTTGTATTTAATTCATTGGAGTTTATAGTTTTCCTCATAGGGGAAAACTTGTACATATTTTGTTACATTTATACTTAAGTATTTCATTTGAGGGGATGCTACTGTGCATACTGTTGTGTTTGTAATTTTAAATTCCACTTGTCCATTGTTGGTATATAGGACTTTTGTATGTTAACTTTGTATCCTGAAACCTTGCAGGAATTTTTTTTGATTCTTTCAGATTTTCTAGATCAAGTCATCTGCTAACAAATACAGGTTTTTTTTTTTTTTTTAGTCTTACTTACCAATCTGTAAACTTTTTATTTCCTTTTTTTTTCCTTATTGTGTTAGCGAGGACTTCCAGTATGTTGTTGAAAAGGATTGGTGAGAGGGGGACATCTTCTCCTTGTATGTGATCTTTTTAAGATAGCTTTGAGTTTCTTACCATTAAGTATGATGTTAGCTGTAGGGTTTTTGGTACATATTCTTTATAAACTTGAGGAAATTCCCCCTATTCCAATTTACTGAGAGTTTTTATGATGACTAGGTTTTGGATTTGTCAAAAGCCTTTTATTTTTCTTTGTACCTGTTGATGCGAGCATATGATTTTTCTTTTTTAGTTTGTTGATGTGATGGATTATATGAATTGACTTTTGATTCTTGGATCAGTCTCTCATACCTGGGATTAATTCCACTTGGTTGTCTTATATAATTCTTTTTATACTTTTTTGGATTTGATTTGCTAATGTTTTGTTTGAGAACTTTTAATCTGTATTCATGGGAGATAGTGGTGTATAGTTTCCTTGTGATGTCTTGACTGGTTTTAGTATTAGGGTAAAATGCTGGTCTCCTAGAATTTGTTCAGATTTGCTTCTATCTTCTGAAAGAGATTGTAGGGAATGGCTATGATTTCTTTCTTAGGTATTTTGTAGAACTCACTAGTGAACCCATCTGGGCCTGGTGCTTTCTGTTTTAGAAGGTAATTATTGATTCAATGTTTCACTTTAATAGCTATAAATGTATTTAAATTATCTATTTTTTCTCCTGTGAGTTTTGGCAGATTGCATCCTTCCAAGGAATTGGCTCATTTCACAGTTTATCAAATTTGTGGGCATAGAGTTGTTCACAGTATTAATTTATTATCCTTTTAATGTCCATGGGATCAGTAGTGATGTCTCCTCTTTTATTTCTGATGTTAGAAATTGTTGTTTTCCCTCTTTTATCTTAGCCTGGCTAGAGGCTTATCAGTGTTATTAATCCTTTCAAGGGACCATCTTTTGGTTTCATTAATACTCTCTACTGCTTTCAGTTTCATTGATTTTTGCTCTAATTCTCATTGTTTCTTTTCTTCTGCTTCCTCTGGATTTGAATTCCTCTTCTTTTCCTAGTTTCCTAAGGTGGAAGCTAAATCATTGATTTTGGATATTTATTTCCTAATGTAGCTACAGCTATAAATGAAGCTATAAATCAGTGCTATGAATCTCCTTCTATCCAACAAACTTTGTCAACATTGTGTTGTCATTTTCATTTAGTTATAAATATCTTACAGTTTCTCTTGCAATTTCTTCTTTGACTCATATGTTATTTAGAAGTATGCTATTTAATTTTTGTGTACTGTGAGAATTATCTTTCTGTTATCACTTTCTAGTTTACTTCATTGTGGTCTGAAAACAGACTTTTTGCCCACTTTTTAATTAGGTTGTTTTCTAATTGTTGACTTTTTAGAGTTCTTTGTATAATTTTAATATAAGACCTTTATCAGATATGTGATTTGCAAATATTTTTTCCCAGTTAGTGGCTTTTCATTTTCTTAATGTTTGGTGTTTTTGATTGTTACTCACATGGGAGAGTTAACTTGGTCCCTATTATAACTTCTGCTAGAAGCAGAATTTTAGGCTATTGACTTTTATATGTTAATTTTGTGTCCTACTACTTTCCTAAATCCTCAAATTGTTCATTAGTTTTAGCATTGATTGTCTCCCCCCCCCCCCAAGAATATTATATAAAACTTTGCAATACAGTTCTAACTATTCCTTTCTAAGTCTTAGGTGTTCCTTCCTTGCTTTTTCTTTCTTTTCTGCTGCCTGGTTGCACCAGCTAATACACTAACATTGGAGTTAGTGGATCCCCTTACCTTGTTTCTGCCTACCTAAGTAAGATTATAGTTTTCGGCTTGAGAGGGGTGTGTGTGTGTGTATAAAGTCATGCTATAGTATTCGTATTCTTTTATCTGAAATAGATGTTGAATTTTGTTGAAGGCCTTTTCAGCATCCATAGAGATAATATAGTCTCTGCTTACATGTGGGGATTCATAGTAAAAGCTTTCAGATCTTGAACTGTCTTTGCAATCTTACAGAAACTGCATCAGGTCACCATCATTATTTTTATGTGCTGTTGGGTTTTGTCTGATTAGACTTTATGGGGGGTTTTGTCTGATTAGACTTTATGTTGGGTTTTGTCTGATTAGACTTTATGGAGGGTTTTGTCTGATTAGACTTTATGGAGGGTTTTGTCTGATTAGACTTTATGGAGGGTTTTGTCTGATTAGACTTTATGGAGGGTTTCTGGTGTTGAGGTGTGTTCTGTAACTTCCCTACGCTATGTTCAAGTGTCATAAGGTTTTGGTATTAATGCTATATAGTTATTTCTTGTTTAACCTCACTAATCCATTCCTAAAAATCAAATGTTGTACTGGGAGTCCAATTTCCCATTATTTTAAGTGGGAAAATTTAAAGTACTATAAAAACTTTAATGTATTATAATTGGTTGTACTCAAAATCCCCAACCAATTTCTTAAAATAGAACTCAAGCACAGTTAATCACTGAAAAGTAAAAACTATCACATTAGTACATGAAACACTTAATATATTGTTTCCTGATGATGACAGTTGAAATAGCTGTTAACAAGCAGTAGCTCTGGACACCTCCTTCAGTGAAACTCACACTTTTTCCAAACATCCACACATGATTCTAATAGCTAACCAACTGACTTTGGAATCATGCCTGAAGGTTTTCCCCCTAAAGCAGAGACATTACTTTGCCAACAAAGGTCCATCTAGTCAAGGCTATGGTTTTTCCAGTGGTCATTTTTGGATGCGCGAGTTGGCCTGTGAAGAAAGCTGAGTGCCAAAGAATTGATGCTTTTGAACTGTGGTGTTGGAGAAGACTCTTGAGAGTCCCTTGGACTGCAAGGAGATCCAACCAGTCCATTCTGAAGGAGACCAGCCCTGGGATTTCTTTGGAAGGAATGATGCTAAAGCTGAAACTCCAATACTTTGGCCACCTCATGTGAAGAGTTGACTCATTGGAAAAGACTCTGATGCTGGGAGGGACTGGGGGGAGGAGGAGAAGGGGACAACAGAGGATGAGATGGTTGGATGGCATCACGGACTCGATGGACGTGAGTCTGAGTGAACTCCGGGAGGTGGTGATGGACAGGGAAGCCTGGCGTGCTGCGATTCATGGGGTCGCAAAGAGTTGGACACGACTGAGTGACTGAACTGAACTGAACTGAACTGACCTGAAGTGATGTAAAACATGTATGAGATTCTGAGCTCAATTCCAATTTTATGAATGATTACAGTTACATTAATTTGATAAAATCTCCTTGCCTGCATGTTTTTTCCCAAATGTCCTAATATCTCAACAGACAGATATGCATTGCTCATTATAATTCTTTAATTCTACACATTATTAGAAATAGAGGAGAAGCAACTATAGAAAGAAAGAAGTAAATCATCTTAATTCATTATATGAGGTTAGTAAAATTTTGATATCAAAATTAGACAAGCATTCTATAAGAAAAGAACTACAGACCCAAATATTCATAAATATATGACTATATACATAGAAATAAAGCAAAATACTAGTAAATATTAGTAAATTAAATATGGCAATATATAATAGAGAACAATAAATTATGACCAACTTGGGTTTATACATTTCAAACTTTAAAAAGCAATTCATAAAATCTCATATTATTTACAGGTTAAAAATATATGATCAATTTGATAGATGTAGAGAAAGCAATTAAAGTTAAGACAATTTCGAATGAAGTGCTATTAACATTCAGCAAACTAGAATTAGAAAATACAGAGTATGTTGGTGGATAAATGATGTCTTTTTAAAAAATCATTAAATTTATATTAAAAGGTAAAATATTCAAAAAACTAAGATCATGGCATTTGGTCCCATCATTTTATGGCAAATAGATGGGGAAAAAATGGAAATAGTAACAGACTTTTTAAATTCACTGTTGATGGTGACTGCAGCGTTGAGGTTAAAAGACACTTGCTCCTTGGAAGAAAAGTTTTGAGAAACCCCTAGAAAGCGTATTAAAAAGCAGAGCCATTACTTTGCTGACAAAGATCCATTTAGTCAAAAACTATGGTTTTTCCAGTAGTTATGTATGGATGTGAGAGTTGGACTATAAAGAAAGCTGAGCTCCGAAGAATTGACGCTTTTGAACTGTGGTGTTGGAGAAGACTCTTGAGAGTCCCTTGGACTGCAAGGAGATCCAACCAGTCCATTCTGAAGGAGATCAGTCCTGGGTATTCTTTGGAAGGCATGATGCTAAAGCTGAAACTCCAGCACTTTGGCCACCCCATGCGAAGAGTTGACTCACTGGAAAAGACTCTGATGCGGGGAGGGATTGGGGGCATGAGGAGAAGGGGACGACAGAGGATGAGATGGCTGGATGGCATCATTGACTCGATGGACGTGAGTCTGAGTGAACTCTGGGAGTTGGTGATGGACAGGGAGGCCTGGCGTGCTGCGATTCGTGGGGTCGCAAAGAGTCGGACACGACTGAGCGACTGAACTGGACTGAGCTGAGCGACTAAGCAACAGCAGCAATAAGAGTAAGAGGTGATCTGCTGGGAAATGCTCCTTGAGGAGGTGTTCTGTGGATATACCTACTGCTGCTGCTGCTGCTAAGTCACTTTAGTCATGTCCGACTCTGTGCGACCCCATAGACGGCAGCCCACCAGGCTCCCCCATCCCTGGGATTCTCCAGGCAAGAGCACTGGAGTGGGCTGCCATTTCCTTCTCCAATGCAGGAAAGTGAAAAGTGAAAGTGAAGTCACTCAGTCGTGTCCGACTCTTCGAGACCCCATGGACTGCAGCCCACCAGGCTCCTCTGCCCATGGGGTTTTCCAGGCAAGAGTACTGGAGTGGATTGCCATTTCCTTCTCCAGCATATACCTATTATTGATCGGTAAAAACAATTAGAATGTTTGATTCTGTTTATTTTCTGGGATAGTTTAAGTAGCATTAGGATTACTTGGTCTTTAAAGATTTAGTATAATTCCTTTGTGAAGTCATCTGGGTTTGTTTTTTGTTTTTGGACAGTCCTTTGATAATTTATCTGCCTCTGAATAGATATTGGTCTATTTAAACTTTTTTTATCTCCTAAGATCAATGTGGTAAATTATAATTTCCTTAGGAACTATCCTTTTATTTTAGGTTTTCCAGTGTATTTACATGGATACAAAGAAGTGGCTTCAGTTTTTAAAACAGTTTCCTCTGGTTCAGTGTTTTCCCCCCTTTTCATTTTTTATCCTGTATATTTTGTATTTTCTCCTTTTTCTTGATGAAAGTAGTAGTTTATAAATTTTGTGGATTTTTATCAACAGAGCCAGCATCTCTACTAGCTCTGCTACTATCATGTTTCAATCATTTCTTCCTAATTTTATCCTCGTTATTTCCCCCCTGCTGCGCTGTGTTTTACTTGGCCATCTCTTCTCCCTCCTTCAGCTCGAGGCTCCGTGTATCTCAGTCTTCGGTCTCTATTGGACGGTTCGTTTCTATCGTCTAGTTATTTAGGGCTGGGAATTCTCCTCTGATTTCTAATTTAATTGTCTCCTATAGCTTCTGATGTTTGGTGCTTTCCTTTTCACTAGATTTTAAAAGAATTATGCAATTTTAGTTTGTATTTCCCCTTAGTGTTCCTTCAGTTCAGTTCAGTTCAGTCACTCAGTTGTGTCCAACTCTTTGCGACCCCATTGCGGCACACCAGGCCTCCCTGTCCATCACCAACTCCCGGAGCTCACTCAAACTCCTGTCCACTGAGCCGGTGATGCATCCAGCCATCTCATCCGCTGTCGTCCCCTTTTCCTCCTGCCTTCAGTCTTTCCCAGAATCAGGGTCTTTTCCAGTGAGTCAGTTCTTCACATCAGGTGACCAAAGTATTGGAGTTTCAGCTTCAGCATCAGTCCTTCCGATGAATATTCAGGACTGATTTCCTTTAGGATGGACTGAGTATTTACTATAAGGAATCAAGTACCCTGCAAATGAACAGCTTTGTGTTTTACTTTCTGATGATGTATATGCCTTTTGTTTCCCCTCTTCCCTCACACTGTTGGAAGTCACCTCCAGTGCTTGCTCCCATCTTGTGGGAGGACGGAGCACTCAGCCTTTCACCACCAAGTATAACATCATTGTAGGTCTCTTGTTTTTAAGATGTTCTTTCAAGTTGAGGAAATTCCCCTTTACCTTTTTTTTCCCCTAAGTTTTTATATTAAAGTGTTGAATTTTATCAAAGTTTCTGCCTCAGTTGATGTGATTATGTGGTTTTTCTCCTGTAATATGGTAGTTTGCATTGATTGATTTTCAAGTATTGACCTGCTTTGCATCCCTGGGATAAACTTGTGTATAATTACTTTATATATTGCTGATATCTGTTTGATAGTATTTTGTTAGAGAGTTTGGCCTTTGTATTTATGAGAAATATTGCTCTATAGTTTTCTTTTTTGTACTCTTTCTGATTTTGGTATCAGGATAATGCTGATTCTTAAAATGAATTGGGCAGTATTTTTTAGGAGGAGATTGTGTAGAATAGCTGTTAATTCTTTAAATGTTGGGAGAAATTTGCTGATGAAACATTTCACTATTAGAATTTAAAACCTACCCTTAATAGGGCTCTGTTTTCTAATCA
>SJXO01005970.1:87118-109030 GCA_006408615.1 Connochaetes taurinus | reverse complement strand
ATGGACGTGAGTCTAAGTGAACTCCGGGAGATGGTGATGAACAGGGCGGCCTGGTGTGCTGCGATTCATGGGGTCGCAAAGAGTCGGACACGACTGAGCGACTGAACTGAAGATTCTATCAGCACCAGCCTTGAAATCATCCCCTATTTTAGTGCTGCCTGAAGCCCAGTAGTTACTTTCACTGCCAACAACCTGTTTGTTAGCAACTAAAATATCAATCAGAACTCCAGGACATTTATAACAATCAATGGCTCTGAGTTAAGGGTCATTTGAGCATCAGCCTCAGGGTTGCAGGAACAACTTTTAATAGAAAAATTTTAGGAGTCCGCTCATTTGTGGGCTGAAGTTCTCTTAAAATCCAAGTGCTATGGTCTGAATGTTTATGTGCGCCTCCCCCCACCCCCCAATTCTGCATTCATATGTTTAAATCCTAACCCCCAAAGGTGATGCTATTAGTTGGTGGGGCCTTTGGGAAATGATCAGGTCATGACGCTGGAGCTCTCATGAATAGGATTAGTGTTCTTCTAAGAGATCCCACAGAGCTCCCTAACCTCTTCCAATGAAAAGCCTCCAATGGAGAAAGCCCTTACTTGACCATGCTGTCTCTCCTGATCTCAAACTTCCAGACTTCCAAACCATGAGAGATATATTTCCATGGTTTATTCTGTGGTATTTTGTTATAGCTGCCCAAACAGACTAAGGCACCAAGCTACAAAGATGAGGGAGAAAATTTGCTGAGTTTCATATATGTGGTTGAAAGTGAGTGGTCAGAAAACAGAAGCATCCTAATAAATGGTGTTGCTATATAGCTATATTCTCATGTGATAAGTCTAATTAATCTTCTCTTGATTTAGTATTGGTTCGGTTCAGTTCAGTCGCTCAGTCATGTCTGACTCTTTGCGACCCCACGGACTGCAGCACACCAGGCTTCCCTGTCCACCACCAACTCCCGGAGTTCACTCAAACTCACGTCCACTGAGTCGGTGATGCCATCCAGCCGTCTCATCCTCGGTCGTCCCCTTCTCCTCCTGCCCCCAATCCCTCCCAGCATCAGAGCCTTTTCCAGTGAGTCAGTTCTTCGCATCAGGTGGCCAAAGTATTGGAGTTTCAGCTTTAGCATCAGTCCTTCCAATGAATATTCAGGACTGATCTCTTTAGGATGGACTGGTTGGATCTCCTTGCAGTCCAAGGGACTCTCAAGAGTCTTCTCCAACACAACAGTTCAAAAGCATCAATTCTTTAGTATGGATAGTTGTAATTGTTACTTGGTTGAAGTGATGTGAAGTGAAGTCACTCAGTCGTGTCCGACTCTTTGCGATCCCATAGACTGTAGCCTACCAGGCTCCTCTGTCCATGAGATTTTTCAGGCAATAGTACTGGAGTGGATTGCCATTTCCTTCTCCAGGGGATCTTCCCAACCCAGGGCTCGAACCCAGGTCTCCCACATTGTAGACAGACGCTTTACCATCTGAGCCACCAGGGAAGCCCGATATAGTCAAGCACCAGACTAAAATAATCTGTACTATATCTTGATAGTGGCGATGAAAGTTAATTCTGAAACCCCAGAGGTTTAATTAGTAGGAGAGTGGCACTTCCCCTGGCAAGATTACTGCAACAACAAAACCATTAGCTCTGAAGACAGGAATTCCCTGGCCCATTGATGTTTGATTCTATGACATGAAAGATGCCTAAACATGGTATGTGGCACACTATGATCTTGCCAGTCAATTTCTTATCAGCAAAATTATGAAGTCTGTTCCCAAAGACTTCCAGGCCTCCTAACATTCTTTTAGAAATGTAAAGCAGCATGGTTACTTGTATATTAAGCAACTCAACAGGTAAGATGTCAACACCGGAGCTTCAAGATGAGGGACTATGTTATTCCTTGCTATGTAACTAATTACTCCAAGACTTAGTAGCTTAAAATAACCTTTATCATCTCACAGTTTCTGAAGTTCAGGAGTTCAGACATGGCTTAACTGAATCCTCTGCTTCAGGGATTCTCACTAGTTGTACTGAAGGTGCCAACAGGTGCTGCACTCTACTTCAAAGATCAACTAGAGAGCGATCTATTTTCAAGCACCTTCAAATGGTTGCTGGCAGGATTCAGTTTTTTGTTGACAGACTGAAAGCCTAGGTTCCTCCAATGCTTAGCTCTTTGCCATGTGTTCCTTTTCATAGGGCAGATCAAAACACAGCTGCTTGCTTCACCAGAGCAAGCAAAAAAAAAAAAAGGCAAGAGAGTGCCAGTAGAGGGAAGTCACGGGCTTTTATATCTGCAGTGATTTTGGAGCCCCCAAAAATAAAGTCTGACACTGTTTCCACTGTTTCTTTTACTAGCAGACAATCCAAAAGTCTTTGATGTTGATTAGTGATTGAGATGATTTTTCTTTTAGTAAGCATCACTCTAATGTCAACCACCTTGATGGAAGGTTCTTAAATTGTCTCTCTGCTGTTGGATTTGATTTTGCTCCCAGAAGAGGAAGGAAAATGTGGAAAACCAGGTAAATTTTAATTTGTTCTGGGATAAAAGTGAATTCTGAGATCTTTAGCAATTTTAAAATTTAAGTTCTCTGACCTTTAGTTTTCTCATATGTAGTAGGATGGAGTTAATACTGTGTGTGTGTGTGTTTAGTACTGCTTCTATATAGTAACTGAGACAACATAAGTAAAATCTCTAGCACCTGTCCTAGGGACACAGCTATTAAAGAAATGCGTAGGAAAATCTGGACGATGTAAGTGATGTTTTAAATTTCTTTATAAGAAGAAAATTAGCAAATAATGAAGCTCCCAGACAGTTTTATTTAAGACTTTACATATCTGAATAATCAGTTAAAAAGCAAATGTTCATTTTTAGAGTTGCACAAAAGGAAAATAATAGGGAAAGTAATGACTGGATTGACAAATTCTTATGATGTGGGGCCAATTTCCATAAATTAAAAAAAAATCTAAGTTTTAGAACCTGGAGCTCCAAAAACAGCACTTGTAGTTAATACTGTTCTTCAGATTCATAGTTTAAGGAAGTCACTACATTTTATTTCTTGATGTTATAGATTTAACAACATATTGGTAGCAACATGTAACTTCTCACATGGATCAGACATCAAGAGTTTGTGTATATAAACTTAAACACTGAAAATGAATACATTCAGCTATTATGGAACTTACAACAAATACAAACTTGTTAACAACTTTCCAGAAGGCAAAAAGACAGCATTAATAAAGAGTGGTCTTTTGCATCATTTTCAAAAATTCTTCCTTGTTTATTTCTCCATCCCCATCATGATCAGCCTCTTAGATTTAACAACATATTGGTAGCAACATGTAACTTCTCACATGGATCAGACATCAAGAGTTTGTGTATATAAACTTAAACACTGAAAATGAATACATTCAGCTATTATGGAACTTACAACAAATACAAACTTGTTAACAACTTTCCAGAAGGCAAAAAGACAGCATTAATAAAGAGTGGTCTTTTGCATCATTTTCAAAAATTCTTCCTTGTTTATTTCTCCATCCCCATCATGATCAGCCTCATCAAGCATCTCCTGTAAAATGAAAGGTAAATAGGATATGTGAAATCTACTAGAAAGGGATGATATAAATGAACATTCAAATACAGACTCAAAACCAAAATTTAAATTAATATAACCAAAGTAGGGATATAACTAAAAATTATATAAATTGTATAATTATAAATTATAATTATACAAATAAGTGAAGTTTACCTGAAGTTCATCATCTGTTAAATTTTCCCCTAGTTCCTTAGCAACCCTCTTGATATTGTTCAGTGATATACTTCCTGTATCATCATCATCAAATAATTTGAAAGCCTTCAGTATTTCTTCTTTTTCATCCTTTTCACTCTTTAAAAACAGAAACAACTAAATGTCATTAGTCTTTCATTTATTTATTTGATCAGTCTAGATGCATAGGTGTTTGAGGTCTAGAACAGAAATATAGCAGGTAGACTGAGATTTACTGCTCTTCTGACTTTTGGCAATTATTCCAGGGCATTCACATCTGCTCTCAAGGTACTGAAACTCAGGGTTTATTTAAGTGGAAGAGCCACAGAGTGACAAAGAGAATCTATCTCTTATTGACCTCACGTAACTGAGCTCCCTTATCAAAACTGTAAGTTCCAAGACAATAGGGATGTTGTCTCATTCAGTGCTCTCTAGTATTATGCCTGAGAAAAAGAGGCAATAAGTTGCTGATTTCAAGGCTTCAAAATGCTGGCCCCATTCTATCCAGCCAAATATCCTTATTATTTCCTAACAAAAATCCTCTTCTCACACTGGACAGTCTTCATTACTACCCTGAAAATGTCTTTAATCTTGTTATTCCTATCTGTCTAAATACTACCCATCTTTAAAGATGGGTATATTTTCCTCTGATTGCTCCAGCCAAAAAATGTAGAAGGCTATTGGTTATATTTCACTGAAAAACAAAATCACTACCATACCATTTTTACGCTCATTATGGCAAAAAATTCTTCAAAACTAATGGTGCCAATTCCTTCTTTGTCAGTTTCAGCTATCATCTTTTTGATTTCTTCTTTCTTCGGCTCAAATCCTAAGGCCCGCATTGCAATCTAAAATAGAAAGTAGATGTTATAATAGGCCACAGTCTCATTCCTAGCTCTTAGATTACCTGTTAATTACTAGAGTCTCTCTTTTTCACTCTGGACTAGCTTAAGCCTTGGAGAAGGCAATGGCACTCCACTCCAGTACTCTTGCCTGGAAAAATCCCATGGATGGAGGAGCCTGGCAGGCTGCAGTCCATGGGGTCTCTAAGAGTCAGACATGACTGAGCGACTTCACTTTCACTTTTCACTTTCATGCATTGGAGAAGGAAATGACAACCCACTCCAGTGTTCTTGCCTGGAGAATCCCAGGGATGGGGGAGCCTGGTGGGTTGCCATCTATGGGGTCGCACAGAGTCAGACACAACTGAAGCGACTTAGCAGCAGCAGCAGCAGCAGCTTAAACCTAGAAAGTCAGGTCAGCATGCTTAGGTTCCAATCTCATGATGGGCTTTGGCCTGTGTGCATGAGTGCTAAGTCACTTCAGTCATGCCTGACTCTGTGCGACCCTATGGACTGTAGCCCGCCAGGCTCCATGGGATTCTCCAGGCAAGAATACTGGAGTGGGTTGCCATGGCCTCCTCCAGGGGAACTTCTTGACTCAGGGATCAAATCTCCATCTCTTATGTCTCCTGAATTGGGAAGCAGGTTCTTTATCACAAAGGCTTTGACCTACTCATTCATAAAAGAAGAGTAAAATGCTTAACAAGATACTCTTTTGGTTAGAGCAGTCCAGGTCTATACACTAAAGGGGTAGGTGTCTGCACTTAAGAGATTTTATATCAAGCTTTCAGAAAGCTACTGTTAATGAAAGACTTAAAGATATCAACAAATCAATGATAAGGTTTTTCAAATGTTTCAGAATTAGAAGTAATTTCAGAACCTTCAGTTCTTTCACATCTATGGTTCCAGACCCATCAACATCGAATAAATCAAAGGCCTCTTTAATTTCTTGCTTTTGAGTTTCATTCAATTCAATTTTTGCTGCATTTTTTTTCCATTGGTCTGAACTTGGTCTGGATGCCTGTAATAAATACACATGTGGGTGAAAGATAAACTGTGTAACTGGGAGAAGTACCAGAACCAGAATTAATGGACTAACTAAATATAATAGACATAGTCAAGCATCCTATTCCATATAATGAACCTCAAGAATTTTCCCCTTTCCCTTTGCTAACATTTATGCTTTTAGTTATAAATATATATCTTGCTGGAAAGCCTCGTTCTTTTTAACATCTTGGGTTTTTCTTTCAACTTAGTGCCCTTTGAGAAGCAGAAAAGGCAAAGAAGACATGCCAGAATAGTAGATGTTACATGGGAAAAAATTGGCCTTACTTGGTATATCCGAACAGCAGTGTTTAAGACATATTTACTTTCATCTGTGTCTGTATGTCTCATAATAAAATGTGTGAGATATGGTTGATTGAAACATAGTATCTTTTCCCACCTTCTCACATACTTTTCTATATTGCAGACTGGGAAATGAAAAAAATACATTTTTCAGGTTAAAAAAATTACTCCAGGGATCTGAGAGAAGAATAAAGGTTGGACCAATTATCAATATCCAGGGAAGATGGAGGTCATTTTCCCGCTATCTGCCATTTTCTGCTGTAGCCTCATTTCAGTATCTTGTCTTCAGCTCTGGGATAAGAGGCAGTAGTATCAGAGATTCCATGTCGCTGTGTATCTAGACACCAGCTTCACATATCTTAAGAGCTGGTTGTGGTAGCAGCGCATTCTTCATCCCTGGACGGCGGCTACACTGGTGTGGTCTTCAGTAGTTCCAATAGCAGAGGTCGTAGCTTCCCCGGCCAGTTTTTTCAGAGTTCCGGATGTCTTTCCTAGAGACCCATATTCTTCAACAGTTTTAAAGCCTCTTATTCTCTGTATTCAACTCGTTTCTGGCTAGCGAGTGGTTCCTGTCTCCAACGCCTTTGGTAAGACGGTTGCGGGGGTTGAAGAGGGGAAAAAATAAACTGGAGAACCGCTCTTCCGTCCCTAGAGCTACGGACAGTGGGCTTCTATTCGGCGACGAATGGAGGGGTTACTAATGACCCTCGAGGATAATGAAAGGAGGCGAATAATACATTTAAAAACCAAACAAAACTTCCTTATTTCAGGGAGAAACTTCAGCCTCAGCCCCAGTAAGAAGCTGCACTTTCCCACTCACCATGTCTCCAACCGGCGCTCCGGGCCGGCACCTCCCAGCTTTAGCCGCCAGCCGAACTGCCCAACAGCAGCTCACCGCCCGCAAACCGTTGCTAAGGCCGCTCTCGCTGTCTCCTGCAGCCCCGCCTATCCGGGCTTTTTGCCCCCACTGACTGACAGTTGTTTCACCCAATAGTCAGAAAAGAAGACCCTCGAGGCCCGCCCCCTCTCTCTGGTCTCTACCAGTAGCGTAATGGTCTGCCTTTACCCGCCTACCGTTAAGCGGAACTTTCCGTCTGGTTTCTTAGCAACCAAACTACTAGCCCGCCCAGCTGGGCTCGCCGCGGGCTTGCGCAAAATAGGAGGCGTAAGGGAAGGTTCTTTACCCTGGCGTTTTGGCTTCCCAGTGCCAGCAGGACGTCGGCGAGCGTCTCGTAGGGATGGAGACGAGAGCGAGCTTAGTAGGGAGGTGTTTCTACCAAATGGTAAGTCTTTGGTGGAGATGTGAGGGAGCTCTTGTTTCTTTTTCTGACCCTTTGGGGCCTGGAGGAAAGGATGAGGCTCTAGGGCCTGGTACATTGGTCCAGGTTTAGGTTTACCATCCGGCCAGATTACCAGAGTCGAAGGGGACTGCCCTTTGCTTGCGCCGCTAGACGTCCCTCAGCCTCCACAGTGTGCAGGCCTTGACTTTTGTAACCGCTTCCCTCCTCCGTGGTTCGCCGGGATCCTCGCCTAGTTGGCAACATTTCTTTCCAGGAGAGGCGTGCTGTGTGTCTGGGCCCTTGGGATTCACATGAAAACTCCCAGCATAGGAAAGAGTTTTTACCTGTGTTGTAGCGTTTCTTTGCACGTTGGACCCACGCGTAATCGCTATCAGCCTTTTCTACCGGCCCCCCACCCCCAAAACACACACACACACCACCACCACCACATTATCACCTTCAACTGTTCCATTGGGAAGATTCCTTTTTGCCAAATTTGGCCGGTTTTCCAACCATTTCCAGCATAGATCCTCACTTGAGTCCAGCATAGGTAGCCTGATAATCCATTTGACTCAGTAACCGTCGAGATTTAGATGTCCAAAGCAAATTCTTTTCCAGAGGGCCAGACTTACTGGTTCAGCCCAGGTCTGAATCTAGTCAGGGGCCAGCTTAAGTTTGGGGAGTAGGAATGAAGAGGTGATAGTCTCTTAAAACTTCTAAGGCTTAATTGCTTACACGCCTGGACTCTATACCTCCTGCAGTGCCTTCTCTAGAGTAACTTCTAAAAACATACTGGATTCTCCAACACTGGATTCAGGAAGAATTAACTTTTGCATAGGGTTTTCCCTTTATCTCCCTTATCTTCTTGAAGGTAAGGAAAGAAAAATATGCAAAGTATATTCTTGAAGTAGTCTCCCAAATCACTTCTCCTATTTCAGTAAGTAGAAACGGCACGTTTTCCAAAGCCAACATCTTGTTTTGTTTACATTATATCCCAGGCACATTACAAGCATTGTAATCATTGACTGGAAAAAAAAAAAAAAAACAAACAACTCATTAGGATTCTGGAAAATAGGTGGGCTGTTCTAATATTAAAAGTGATTTTTATGTGTAAAGTTACCCCAGTGGAAATTAAAATGATGCAAATTCAAAGTTTGTGAATTAAGTAAAATGTTCAGTCATTTAACTATACTATATATGGATTTTTCAGGCCATTAACCTCACTGAGAAAGTTGCTCTTGATTGGTTTCAAGGACATACACTTCATCTTTACAACTAGTATTAAAGGGATTTCTGAAATCAGAAATGAATAATGACCAAGTAGAAACAATTCAAATTTTTAGACTTTGCTGGATCAAGTTTGATCTCATGGCAATTAAAAGACTGAGTAATGTGTTAACCTGTTTTTGCATCATTTTATAATTTAGGCTTTTATATTTGGGATATTAACTTACAGTGAAAATGATTTTTCAATTGTGGGTGTAGATTGCAGTTTCTAGGTCTTAGGAAGTACTCAGCATTGAAAAATAGCTGCTACTAATCTAATTTTACTCTAGAACATTAATAATATTAATCTAGAAAAAATATCAAACCCATATCACTCTTAAATCTACTAAATTTATTTAATGCTTTCTGTGTATCACATATGCCATTTATTGGGTGAGTTTGAAAGAAACTGAGTGTAGAGTATAAAGATGAATGAACGCAGGGAACCTAGAGAGTAGTGGGGGAGAAAGGCACAGACATAAACACACCATTTTTAATTCAGGATGCTAAGTGCCTTAGTAGATGTATATAGGAAGTACTTTGGCAGCCAAAGAAGGAGGTACTACTACTCCTTGAGGAATCGGAATAAGCTGTACCAAAAAGTGAGGCATTTGCCTTAGGTCATGAAAGATGTATAGCATTTGCCAAGGTGAAGAAAGGGTAGGATATTCAGAGTAGAGTATAACATGTGCAAAAATGAATGTACATGTGTGTTGTAGTGTGGTAAGATCATGGGGTTTATAAGGAAAGGTGGAAGAGATTAGTCTTATAAATTAGCTGGAAGTCAGATATATCAAGCTAGGAATAAAGATTCTTTTTTCTATGATAATTGTTTTTAGGCAGTGAAATGATCTGATTAGGTTTGTGTTTTTCAAAGCTAATTCTGACAACCATGTAAAGGAGGAACATTTTGGAAGCAGTTAAAGGGCCTCAACTAAATGCCAAGTAAGAATTATGTTGACTCTAAGGATAGCTGAACCTTAAATTTATGGTTGGGGAATGCTGACAATGGCATCTGTTTAATCTTGTTTCACTTCTGTTCTCCAGTGTGAGATAATAAATGTGGTGAAAACCATTCATTTATTCGCCTGTCAGATAGTTATTGAGTACTTATAATATGTCAGACAGTGTTCTCAGTATATAGGGTACATCACTGACTAAAACTGCCCTCCTAGGAATTACTTTCCAAGAGAGGGACATAGTCAATAGATAGTAAATTAAGTAAGTAGACTGTACTATTTTATAAGGTGATAGGCCTGGCCACAGGACTGGAAAAGGTCAGTTTTCATTCCAATCCCAAAGAAAGGCAATGCCAAAGAATGCTCAAACTACTGCACAATTGCATTCATCTCACACACTAGTAAAGTAATGCTCAAAATTCTCCAAGCCAGGCTTCAGCAATATGTGAACCATGAACTTCCAGATGTTCAAGCTGGATTTAGAAAAGGCAGAGGAACCAGAAATCAAATTGCCAATATCCGCTGGATCATCAAAAAAGCAAGAGAGTTACAGAAAAACATCAATTTCTGCTTTATTGACTATGCCAAAGCCTTTGACTGTATGGATCACAACAAACTGTGGAAAATTCTGAAAGAGATGGGAATACCAGACCACCTGACCTGCCTCTTGAGAAACCTATATGCAGGTCAGGAAGCAACAGTTAGAACTGGACATGGAACAACAGACTGGTTCCAAATAAGAAAAGGAGTACGTCGAGGCTGTATATTGTCACCCTGCTTANCTGAAGAATTGATGCTTTTGAACTGAGGTGTTGGAGAAGACTCTTGAGAGTCCCTTGGACTGCAAGGAGATCCAACCAGTCCATTCTAAAGGAGATCAGTCCTGGGTGTTCATTGGAAGGACTGATGCTAAAGCTGAAACTCCAATACTTTGGCCACCTCATGCAAAGAGTTGACTCATTTGAAAAGACTCTGATGCTGGGAGAGATTGGGGTCAGGAGGAGAAGGGGATGACAGAGGATGAGATGGCTGATTGTTATCACTGACTCGATGGACATGAATTTGGGTGAACTCCAGGAGTTGGTGATGGACAGGGAGGCCTGGTGTGCTGCAGTTCATGGGGTCGCAAAGAGTCGGACATGACTGAGAGACTGAACTGAACTGAACTGAATGTTGTGGGAAAAAAATTAGAGCAGATAAAGGGAGTCTAGAATGTAGGGATTTCCATAAGGGAAAAGAGGAGTTTGCATTGTTAAATAGTGTATTCAGGATAGACCTCGTTGAAAGAGGGATATTTGCATAAATATAAAGGAGGTGAGACCATAGATTTCTTGGAACAGAGCATCCCAGAAAGAGAGAAGCAGCAGAACAGAAACACTAAGGTAGGAGGCATGCGTTACATGTTCCAGGAACAGAAAGGAGGCCAGAGCAGAGTGGTCAAAGGATAGAGTAGTAGGAGACAGAGGTAAAGGGGAGTACAGATTCTTAGCACACTGTAAGGACTTTAACTTTCACTTTCACTTGAGTAAAATGGGAAGGCTTTGCAGAATTCTGAACAGAGGAGTGAAAGGATTTCAGATTATTTTTATAATAGACTCCTGTGACAGGTATAAAAGCTTTATTTTCTAGGTTGGAGGTTTTAAGCAGTGGAGTGAAATGATTAGACTGTATTGGGAATGGATTAAAGTGAGTGAAGTCACTCAGTCGTGTCTGACTCTTTGTGACCCCATGGACTGTAGCCTACCAGCCTTCTCTGTCCATGGGATTTTCCAGGCAAGAATATTGAAGTGGGTTGCCATTTCCTTCTCCAGGAGATCTTCCCGACCCAGGGATTGAACCCAGGTCTCCCACATTGTATGGATTGGAGCTAGGCAAACTCTTGATTTTGTAGCTGATCATACCATTTCAGAAGACATTAATTTTTAAAAAAAATCTAACTCCTGAAAAGCTTTTCACGTCTTAGTGTTCTAAACCAAGTACTTTAGTTGTTGTTCATTCGCTGAGTCGTGTCCAACTCTTTGTGACCCCATGGACTGTAACCCGCCAGGCTTCTCTGTCCATGGGATTTCCCAGGCAAGAATATTGGAGTGGGTTGCCATTTCTGACTCATAAAGAGTGAAACACAACTGAGCACAGCATGGTTACAGTCAGTGACATTCTGTGACTTAAACATAGTATAGAATGACTTCCCTGGTAGTCTAGTGACTAAGACTCTGAGCTCCCAATGCAGGGGGTCTGGGTTCAATCCCTGGTCAGGGAACTGTACCGTAACTAAGAGTTCTTGTGCTCCAACTAAAGATCCCACATGCCCAGAGCCAAGTAAACAAACATAGTATAGAAAGCATAGTACAGAAACCATAAACAGAGACACTGACACCTGAGAGGGAAAAAGAAAAAAGAAAAAGCCTATCCATGTTAAGGGTATGAACAAGGCTTGGAAGAAAGCATAAAAGCTTTGAAGTGGGAAGTGCAGTGGAAGATTCTACAAAAGAGAGTGAGTTACTATCATGCTGGGTAGAGGGGCCCCCAGAAAGCAATATTGTATAGTAGTTAATAACCTGGGACTTAGGCATTAGACAAACTTGTATTTTAGTTCTTAACCTTTTACTTACTAGCTGTAAAATTTTATATACTATTTAATTATTATTCATTTTATATATAATTAAAATAGGTTAATGGTAGTATATTTATATATGTGTGTGTTAATTACAGTACAGTAATAGGTTAATCATATTGTTGTTGTGAGGACTACATTCTGTGATGCAGGTAAACTGCCTCCTACTTAGTAAGCTCCCAAAATGTGTTAGAAATGAAAAACAAAAGCAAAAGGCAAGTTTTGGCTTTTCAAGCTTATCTTTTCAACAAATTTTTCTGAAGCAGTCGATGCGAAAGGTAAGCAGAGATTGGCGTTGTGCTGGCAAAGCCAAGCACCTCTGGGAACAGCCAGAGGCTGGAAGAGGCACAGAGGATTCTTCCCTAGAGCCTTCAGAAGGAGTGTGGCCCTGCAGATACCTTAATTTCAGACTTCTAGGCTCCAGAACCATGAGATAGTAAATATGTGTAGTTGTTAAGGCACCCATTTGTGGGTAATTTGGTAAAGTAGACCTAGGAAACTAATAGAGCAAGGGTGTGGAGAAATTTAAAGGCCTGTACATTACAGGTAGGAAAGTGAAATGGTTTGGGTGCTACAGAAAAGTTTGGCAGTTCCACAGAAACACATATAGAATTACCAAATGTCCACTGCTAGGTGTGTACCTACACCAAAGAATTGAAAGCAGATACTCAGACACTTGTACACAGATGTTTTAGTATCACTTTTCACAATAATCCAAAAGTAGAAGCAATCCAAATGTCCATGAATGGATAAACAAAAATGATAGCCACTGACCTACTTACATAAAAAGGAATGGAATACTGGCATATGCTCCAGTGTGGATGAACTTCAGAAGCATGATGCTAAGTGAAAGAAACCAGACACAAAGGCTCCCTTGTTATATGATTCTATTTATGTGAAATATCCAGAATAAGTAAGTCTGTAGTGATAAGAAAGCAGGTTGGTGGCTGCTGGGGCTGAGAGTACAGGGAGGGACTACTTAACACCGCAGGGTTTTCTCTTGGGGGATGATGGAAATGTTTTGGAACAAGATAAAGGTAGTGATTGTACAACACTGTGAATGTTCAAAATGCTGCTGAAATGTATACTTTTAAGTGGCTAGGTTTATGTTAGGTGAATTTTTTAAACCATAAAGCTTTTAGAAGAAATATGAAATATCCTTTGTACTCAGTGGTAAATGAAACTTTTAAAAATAGAACCTAATAACAATTTTTAAAAATGGATTACAAAAATGGATTGCCAGGCAGTATTAAGGGCCACTTACAGTTTGAAGTCATGAACTTAAAATGACGCCAGTCAGCATGGTTGTTTCTCTGTTTATTTTCAGCTGCCTCAATGTAAGCATGGAGTAGACAGAGTTGGATTTCATCAAGATTAGTGGTTTTTCAAGGTGAGTAAGATGAACCAAAAAAAAGACAAGGGCTTTGAGGGAGAACATATTGGAGAGTGACTGTAATAACTGGCAAATGGGAATTTAAACTGGATAAGTAGAGAATTGATACATGGGTTTGTTGTTGTTCAGTCACTAAGTCATGTCCCACTCTTTGTCTGACCCCATGGGCTGCAACACGCCAGGCTTCCCTGTCCTTCACTATCTCCCGGAGTTTGTGCAGATTCATATCCATTGAGTCAGTGATGCCACCTAACCATCTCATCCTATGCTGCCCCTTCTCCTCTTGCCTTCAGTCTTCCCTGTCTGGGGTAAAGGACAGCAAAAATATGGTAAAATGAGGGAACTGTAAGACAGAATGGGTCTCAGCATGCTGTCTAGAGACATAACTGAATATATCAAGAGTTTTATTTTTATTTTACAGAATTGAAAATTTCACAGAAGAGGTTTTGAAGCCAAGTTGAAACAATTTGTTATATTAATATATTTTCCTTGGCTGTACTGGCTTTTCTCCTTAGCCCTTGAAAGCCTGTAGGAAGCTGCTGTTGAGCATCAGTTATGCTGTGGCTTCCTGCTGATCCTGTGGTGTATCTGAACTGTGGTACTCTTCAGCTTCAGAGATGCATCTCAGTAGTATAGGTAGTATAGGAACAAATTTACCAGTGTCAAGACCAGCATTAGAGGAAAAGCAAAACTCTGAGAGTTGTTTGCTTTTTGATATTTTGAATTTAAAAGATTGTGGTAAAAAATATATAAAGAAATTAAAGGCTTAGAGTTGGAAGAGAAGTGTATGTTATCTACAGTTTTAGCTCTAGTACTTTAAGAGCTCATACCTCACAACTCAGGTTATTTTATTACAGATGGTTTTTCAATTAGAGGGTACTTTGTTAAGTTCTTTTATTGGACTAAAGACTTCCTCTTATAACTTCTTCCTCTAATTTTAGATGTGAATTCTGAAATATTATGTGAAAAAGTCTAAGTGGCCTTGAACTTCCTTTTAAATAGTACTTGCTCCTCCCACCTTCATATTCTAATCAATAACCAAATCCATCCTTTCACTTCCATCCCTCTTGCACAGTTCTCATCTGGATAACCATGGCCTCCCTGCCCCCAGTCTGGTACCCATCCAATCAGTGGTCTACACTGTTACCAGACTGGTAATTTATCCAGAGCACTAATAATAATAAAGTTATTATTTTTAATATTTTTTGCTTAATTTAATGTTATAAATGTATTGTTATTATTGCAAGTACTCATAAGCACTAATTATGTGCCAGGCACTATTCTAAGAACTATCTACTCACTTAACACCTTATAACCCTGTGAAGTAAATTCTGTTATTATCCTCATTTTTCAGATATGAAAACAGGGCAGAGATGTTAAGAAACTTGCTGAAGGCCACACAGTTTAAGCAGTAGAGACAAGTTCAAACCCAGACTTCTAGATTCAGAGTATGTGCTTTCAAACTACATCAAGGTGTTTCTTCTTCTCCCCTTAAAACACTTCCATATTTCCCACGATAAGTAGGATCAGGTTTGACACGGCGCCTACTACCTTTCATGATCCAGCCTCTTTCCTTCTATCACTTCATCTTACTGCTTGCTTTATATTCCCGTGAAACTAAATTATGTGTATTATCCCAATAAATTGTTTTTGTTACATACAGTGCATTTACTACTACTTCCTTCAGCTTGCTAATTATTTCAAATTATTCATGTGCAGCATTACGTTCTTCTGGAAGTATTGCCTCTTGCCTGCTTTATAATCCACTTCCCCCATTGAATGAAGTGTTCCTTCTCCACACACCCATGCCTTTATCATTAATGCTGTGTCATTGCACTGGCCATATTTAATGGAAACTACATATATCAGAAACTCCTCAAAAGCAGGAACTATATCTTATTTTCCTTTTAATAAGCATCTTTTAGAATCCTGAATTACCTTGAATAAAGTTCCAGGTTTTCATTTTGTTTGCAGATGATGATTCTTGCTGATGGATTGCAGGGTCGTAAACAAAAGAAGGCACACAGGACTGCAACAACTTTCCTCATTTGCTGAAACAGGAAGAACTTTCCTAGGCCCAGTAAAATCATCCAAATTTATTATAGACGAAGAGTACCATGAAAGTGTGTTAATTAGCTCAACAGTAAGGCTTCTTGAAAGTTTGGATTTAACCAGTGCAGTGGGACAACTTCTCAGTGAAGCAATTCAGGCACAAAACAACACATACAGAACTGGAACCAGTACTCTTTTATTTCTTGTTGGTGCATGGAGCAGTGCTGCTGAAGAATGCCTTCATTTGGGTGTCCCCATTTCATTAATAGTGTCTGTGATGTCAGAAGGCTTGAATTCATGCATTGAAGAGGTAGAATCCCTTCAAGTACCTGTCCACAGTGTATATGACCATATAGACAGCACAGAAACGTTTTCTGGACTTAGTGTCAGCTTGTACCCTTCTCTACAGATCTCTTCAGGTACTGGTTTGGTCCAGAAAGAGCATGATCTCAAAGATGTTGCCTCTCAGTCACTGGCCTTTTGCAGTCTTTCTGGGAGACCTGTTAAATCACCTCAGCTATTTAGGCTTCAGGCTAAGTTTGAAGCAGATGAGAACACATCACAAACTCCTCAAACTCTGAAAAACAACCTGCTTGCAGACAACCACTGCCGAAAGCCAGTCCTAACCCACAGTAGACATTTTAGTAGGACAGATCATCATCAATGGATAAGCAAGCCAGGTGGATTTCTAGAACAACTTAGTGCAGCTGCTCCAAAGACTTACAGATGTAGTGATCTGGCAGAGTTGGAGGTGGGTTTGAGTCACGGAGACCCCAGCAGCATGAGGCTAGTGGACGAAGCAGTACGGCTGCAGCATCAGAATGCAGGCACTCAGCGAGGCAGCCGTACCATGCTATTCCCCTTTGACATTTCAAGAATCTTCACTTGCTGCTTACCGGGCTTACCTGACACTTTGTCTTGTGTCTGTCCAGGATACATCACTGTTGTGTCAATGTCCAGTGCTACTCTGGTCAAAGAATTGCAGAATCAGCCGGTCCGTGTAGTTCTTGTTGAGGGTGACCTCACTGAGAATTACCGCCATCTGGGATTTAATAAACCTGCAAATATTAAAACAGTGTCAGAAAGTGTGAAGGTTCAACAAGACAGCTCAGAAGAACTGTGGACAGATCATGTATTACGGGTGTTAATCAAGTTCAATGTGAACCTTGTCCTGGCACGAGGAAATGTGTCTGAACGCTTAGTTGAAAAATGCACAAATAGTAAGCGGCTGGTAATTGGGTCGGTGCATGACAGTGTGCTGCAGGCTTTCGCAGAGGCTTCAGGAGCAGTGCAGGTGGCCTACCTCACACATGTGAATGAAAACTGTGTGGGCAGTGGGGTCTCTGTAACCATGTGGAGAAGCGTTCCCTCTGACACTGTAGATGGGATCAGCAGAATGGCAGTCATGTTAAAAACACAAGGAATTAATTTGGTTACAGTAGTTCTGACTAGCCCAGTCACTGCCCAGATGCAAACCAAAGAAGACAGGTTCTGGACTTGTGCCTCTCGTTTGTATTATGCTCTGAAAGAGCAAAAGGTCTTCCTTGGAGGTGGCGCAGTTGAAATTCTGTGTCTTGCCCATCTTCAGAGTCTCGCGGGACAGTCTGTGAATAAAGGAAGTCAAGACTCTTCAGGGTGGCTGCATAACACTTCCTCTTGGCTGGCGTCATCTGCAGCACTGTACAGACCTACAGTGCTTAAGTGCCTGGCAGGTGGATGGCACAGGTACCTCTCAACTCTCCTGCGTAACACTGCCGTTCACTCATCAGACTCTGAAGCTGCCACATCCATTCAGTGTCATCTACAAAATGCTGCAGACTCTGGCTCTCCTTCATCTTACATCTTGAATGAATATAGTAAACTTAATAGTGTAATTTTAAATTCAGGCATTTCAGATAAGCTGGAACCAATTCCAAGAGTTTATGACGTTGTTACACCAAAGATTGAGGCATGGCGCCGAGCTCTGGATTTAGTACTGTTGGTACTTCAGACAGACAGTGAAATTATCACTGGACTTGCACACACACAGAAAAGTTCACAGGAAGCAGAAGGCTTTTTATTTTTGTAAAGTTACTGGCTAAGTCTTTGGAAAATTGTCTTTGGTAACATGTCATGCTAATAATAAATTTTCCAGTAGTTAAGTCTCAGTGTCTGAAATGTCAGCTTTTACCAAGAAGAAGATAATTGATATGTGTCAATAACTATACAGGCTATGAGATTTTGCCCTACTTATAATCTCGCAAATTAGCCTGTTGCTTTTCATGGAATGCTACAGAATACACAAGATGCTCGGATCAGAAACAGGACTTTTATTATTCACAGCAAAAGCAGCACTCAGAGCTTTGGGTTAGTCTATGTCAGGTCCCCATTTCTCTAAGTCCCACAAGAGCAACAAAAGGGCCACTGATGGAAACCAGCACACTCAGTGTGTTGTGTTATGGCAGAAGAACACTGAGTTTGGGGTCGCCACTGCTTTTATAGTAAGCAGAAACATCTTGTTCTTTGTGCAACAATAGTTGTTTCCTCATGCCTGAAATATGTAAACACAAGCCTGAGACATGAGCTGGTTAAAGCTAGGCCATGGCACACTGAGAATATATGCAGTGTCACTCAGAGCCCACAGTGGGGGCCCTCCAACAACTCACTCTTCAACAATTCTCAGCCAGACTTGAATTTTCATGGCTGTTGGCTACTCTGATTACTCTGGCAAAGAGGTTACTTCATTCTATACCGAATCCACTCAATTGGTCTCATATAGCAACTAAATTAAAACTACCAAAATGGACTCTGAGCAGCAGGATAAAATCAGTCTGCAGTATTGACCTCAGCCATGTTCCCCAGCATCTTGAATTGAGTCAAATGTCAATTCCAAGGAGGACCAGTAGGTCTTTTTATTAGCCAGAATGTAGTGTATAATTTGCTGTCCATAATGAGCCATGCAAGGGAGCTTTGACTGACTTGCTTATCTTTGGTGTCATTGCAAAAATTACAGGAGGCTATAGATGGGCCAAAGGCAGCCCCCATCCCTAGTGGAGATAGCACTGTGGCCCACACTCCCCACGTATGAGCACATGTACCAACAACAGGCCTAGGTCACTATATTTCAGGATTTGTTGTGAAACCTGATTTGAATCATATATGCCTAGTCGCTCAGTCACATCCAACTCTTTGTGACCTCAGGGACTGTAGCCTGTCAGACTCCTTTGTCCGTGGAATTCTCCAGGCAAAAATCCTGGAGTGGGTTGCCATTCCCTTCTCCAGGAAATTCTTCCCAACCCAGGAATCAAACCTAGGTCTCCTGCGTTGCAGGGAGATTCTTTACCACCTGAGCCACCCAGGGAGGGTCGCAAAAGTCAGACACGACTGAGCAACCAAGCTTGAGCAAACAGAATCACAGTGAACCTGGCTTCCCTAATTTGAATTAACCGTAAATTTAAGTCAGATAGGTACTGTCACCCAATAATTGCAGCCTCAGTTGTCACACATGGCAAAATCCAAGGCTCCTCAGACATTAAGAAAAGCATATGATCAGTCAGATTGAAACAAGGTTGTCCTGGTCCCTGTGTTTGTGATGTGTTCTTATCTGGGAGCTGCCATTGGTGGCATCACGTCCTGCCTCCAGTAGTGAATAAGAGGCTTACCAAGGAGCTGAGCCTTCTTTGTGGTGGGCATGGAGATGGCATTTGTCTGTTTGACTCCCAGAGGGACTGAGTGCTATGAATCTATCCAAATGGTCTCAAAGAACTTTACTTGGCAAACAGCGTTCTGAATTTTATCAGTTGGTTCTATTGGTGAATAGTTTGAGGTAGATAATGCCATATTCAGGAAGAAAACTGTCACAGTTAGGGCCATTGAGAGAGGCTTTTAACTTGTCAACCTTGTAATATCTAAACACCACCTGTACAGTGAACATTTGAGGCATCAGTGTATAGAAGCACTCACTCAGTTCTAGCCTGTTGGTGGGTTAGGATGAGGTAGGGCATGGTGGTGATTGGCGGGAAGCCTGTCTCATTTCTCTGCTTGTAGCAATACCCTGAATGGTGGAATCTTCTTGGGTACTTTATGAGCATTTAAGTTTAAGCACCTTTTCTGCATTCCAGGCAGACACTTTAACCTCTGAGCCACCAGGGAAGCCCAAGCACATAACACACTGATGCCAATTGTGTATTTTTATAGTAATAGTACAGTGAATTGGGCCATTGGGCCCCACCCACAGGGTCACTTTTTTCCTTTTTGCAAGATTTGCTCCAATCCTATCAGTTGACTTCATCACTTTTCCTCCACGGGAACATGGACCAAGAAGGTTAACACTTTGATATTAGGGGCTTTAACAGTTGCCAGGAGATGATGTGATCTCCCTGGCTGGGAGGTCAGGAAGGGGCAAAGAGAAAGCAGCAGACAAGGAGGTTTTTTTTTTTTTCCTGGCTCTTCATTTCAGTGTTAGGGCCAGCTTTTCCTTTGTTCTCTTGCCAATATCTGGAGAGTACCCAGGCTCCAGGGATCTTTCTATTTGCCCTCTGCATGTCACCGCATCTCCCCAGTACCCTGCAGCCCTAGGTACCTTTGGCCACCCTGTGCCCAGTACCCACTTTCTTCAGGGACTGCTGGGTAGGATGTTACTTGGGCACCTGTATCTAACAGCCATCAAGGTTCAAGTTCCTTTCTTCCCCAGAGTTCCCCCATCACACTCATGTTTTTCCTTAACAGCTGCTGAGATCAGCGGGGAGGTGCCAGATGTATTAAGTTTAGAGGGAGAGAAGGGCTCCATGCCAGGAAGCAGTGCTTTGTGTTTGCTTTTGATTTTGATCAGCTGCGCAACTTGTGCTCAGAAAACTTTGTCTTTTTGTGTCTACTCGGTTGTATCTCTTCATTGCTGACAGCGTTCCTTTCAGCTCTGGGGACCCCTTGACTTAGCAGCTGCAGCCAGTTTCTTCTCTTCCTTATGCCGTGGAGCATGCTACCTTGTGGTCGTGTTCACATTCTTCCTCTTCCCACTCAAGGTGAGAGGGCGACCACCAACACACCATTTGGGTGGCTTTTTTTATTCCCACCTCTCTCACATACTTAGTTTCCAAACATTGATTTTCAGGTACAGTAGGCAGCCCATAGTCCCTTCCCCCTTTCCTACTTCTTGAGTGAAAACATTCACTGTTGGAGCCCAGGGAGTCATATCTCTTAACCCCACCCACTGGGGCTCATCTTTTCCAGAGAAACATGGCGCTCTCAAGTCAAAACTGGCAAGACGTACACAGGGTCTGGAATTTTGCCCTGGTTACAAGCTAACAAGTTATCCTATTAAAATTTCATGAGACACTGGCAGAAGACTCGAGACTCTTGGATCAGAGACACAGGACTTTATACAAGTAACCGGAGCTTCATGTTAGTTTATGTTGGTCCCCTGTGCTCTCAAGTCCCTCAGGGGTGACATAAAGAGCCTGTGATGAATGCCTGAACACACAGTAGTTTGTATTACTGGAGAGGGACACAGAGCTTAAGCAATTCATAACTTTTATAGTAAGCACAAGTAAGCCTATTTTTTGGAGAAAGATATTACATCATCATTCATGGTTGCTCACTGCAAACTCAGCCTTGAGAAATGGCCTGGAAAAAGAGAGCTGGATACCTAGCAAAAACATGCAGTGGTGCCTAGAGCCCATGGCAGACTGCCTATCTCAACAAAGTCTCTTTTGCTACTTAGCCATAAATTGAACCTTACAAGACCTGAATTTATGTGTGTAGTTTTGGAAATGAGTATTAGAAGAGCTCTAAGAAAATAATAGTAATTAAGTTCCTGTTTACCTACCAGGTTCCAGGCACCCTTCTGAATTCTTTATACATTGCGCCAATTTGCTACTGTCACCACAACAAAGTAACACATACTAGGTCACTTAAACAACAAACATTTATTTTCTCACAATTCTGGAGGCTGGATGTCTGAGATGAAGCTGTGGACAGGGCTGGTCTCTTCTGAGGCGTCTCTCCTTGACTTGTAGATGCTACCTTCACATCTCCCCTCTGCCTGTCTTTCTCCAGATCTCCTTTTTTGGTCAGGATCCCAGTCATACAGGATTACGGCCCACCCCAGTGACCTCATTTTAACTTAGTTACCTCTTTAAGGACCATATCTCCAAGTATAGTCACATTCTGAAGTACTGGAGTTTGGGACTTCAGTGTGTTAATTGGCATAGGGACACAGTTCACCCCGTAACTCATGTCTGGTCTCAGTCTTTGCGACATCTATTCTCTCCATTTTATGGCTGAGGAACTTAGCCTAGTAAGGTTAAGAAACTTGTCCAGGGTCTCATGGATAATAGGTAATAGAGCTGAAACTTGAACTAAGGTTTTATCTAGTTCCAAAGTCTATATTTCTAAGCATTAATTGTGACATGAAGCTTTTTTTTTTTTTTTTT
>SJXO01005970.1:30424-86884 GCA_006408615.1 Connochaetes taurinus | reverse complement strand
AAAACAAAAAAAGAGAATGTCTGGTTTATTTACAGGATTAATTTAAATGTATTAGAAAATGTAATTTGATTATCCTCATGGCTGAGAAAAAAATATCATTTTTGCTTTAGTGCTTATCTTATATGTGTTAATGTGAGAACTTTGCACAGATAATCATTTCAGTTATACAGACTTTGTTCAAAGTTAGAATAATAACAGTGTTGAATATTAAATGAACTTTTAAAAAATATTTTACTTGCTATCAATACTTTTATTCTCCTTCTTATACTATTAACACTCAGTTTTTGTTAAAATATCATGAAGATTATGAGTGCCACTAATAGTAACATAGATGTTTAACTCATACAGTAGAATTTTTTTTTTTTTTTTGCAAATGTGGTATTTGCATGTATTCATGCTGTTATGAATCATCAAAAAAGCGAGATGGTTCATTCGTTGTTCATTCGTTGGATCACCGAAAAAGCAAGAGAGTTCCAGAAAAGCATCCACTTCTGCTTTATTGACTACACCAAAGCCTTTGACTGTGTGGATCACAGCAAACTGTGGAAAATTCTTCAGGAGATGGGAATACCAGACCACCTTACCTGCCTCTTGAGAAATCTGTATGCAGGTCAGGAAGTAGCAGTTAGAACTGGACATGGAACAACAGACTGGTTCCAAATTGGGAAAGGAGTACATCAAGTCTGTATATTGTCACCCTGCTTATTTAACTTATATGCAGAGTACATCATGAGAAACGCTGGACTGAAAGAAGCACAAGCTGGAATCAAGATTGCCGGGAGAAATACCAATAACCTCAGATATGCAGATGACACCACTCTTAAGGCAGAAAGTGAAGAAGAACTAAAGAACCTCTTAATGAAAATAAAAGAGCGTGAAAAAGTTGTCTTACAACTCAACATTCAGAAAACTAATATCTTGGCATCTGGTTCCATCACTTCATGGCAAATAGATGAGGAAACAGTGGAAACAGTGACAGACTTTATTTTGGGGGGCTTCAAAATCACTTCAGATGGTGACTGCAGCCATGAAATAAAAAGACAGTTGCTCCTTGGAAGAAAAGTTATGACCAACCTAGACAGCATATTCAAAAGCAGAGACATTACTTTGCCAACAAAGGTCCATCTAGTCAAGGCTATGGTTTTTCCAGTGGTCATGTATGGATGTGAGAGTTGGACTGTGAAGAAAGCTGAGCACTGAAGAATTGATGCTTTTGAACTGTGCTGTTGGAGAAGACTCTTGAGAGTCCCTTGGACTTCATGGAGATCAAACCATTCAGTCCTAAAGGAAATTAGTCCTGAATATTCATTGGAAGGACTGATGCTGAAGCTGAAGCCCCAATACTTTGGCCACCTGATGCAAAGAACTGACTCATTTGAAAAGACCCTGATGCTGGGAAAGATTGAAGACAGGAGGAGATGGGGATGACAGAGGATGAGATGGCTGAATGGCATCACTGACTCAATGGACATGAGTTTGAGCAAGCTCTGGGAGTTGGTGATAGATGGGGAAGTCTGATGTGCTGCAGTCCACGGGGTCACAAAGAGCTGGACACAACTGAGCAACTGAACTGAACATACTATTAAGTACTGAGTAGATCTTGTAATAAATACTCTCCTTTGAAACTAGAAGTCTCACTCTAAAAATATAAGTTTTGTAAGTTTGTTTTGTTTCTGTATTAAAAAAAAAACTGCATGCTACCATGTGGTTTATCAGCTGTTTTTCTAATTCTTATAGTCATGAGAAATATCTTTAAATTTTAATTACTCATGGAACTTTTCTGTTTTTGCAAACTAAGGACAGTCCCTTAAATAAACATGATTCATCTAAGTAAGTGGGGTTTTCAAGAAACCCTGTCAGTAAGCAGGTATAGACATTTCTTTAAAAAATATATATTTATTTTTGGTTGCACTGGGTCTTTGTTGCTACACACAGGCTTTCTGTGGTTATGGTGAACAAGGGCTACTCTGTAGTTGCAGTGCAGAGGCTTCTCATTGTAGTGGCTTCTTTTGTTGTGGATCACAGGCTCTAGGGTTTGTGGACTTCAGTAGCTGTGACACATGTGCCTCAGTAGTTTTGGCTCCTGGGTGCTAGGGTGTGGGCTCAGTAGTTGTGATGTACAGGCTTAGTTGTTCCTTGGCATGTGGGACCTTCCTGGACCAGAGATTGAACCCATATCCCCTGCATTGGCAGGCAGATTCTTAACCCCTGGACCACCAGGGAAGTCCCTAGACATTTCTTAAAACACCAGAGCAGTGTTGCTGTCTTTCCAACATGCCTGTTGAATATTGCAGACTACAAAGAGGTTTGTAGTTACCCTACGTCTACATTATAGCCCATTTTCCCAAAGATAAATAACTCCTCCTAGAACCAGGGTTAACTAGTTCTTCAAAAAATTATCTTGAAAAAGTTCTTGCAACAGAATTCCTATATATTGCAGGTGTGCCTGCCCACCCAGAGGCTGGGCAGATGCAAAATCAGCAGAAAGGAAGTGGTAAGCTGCAAGGTAAGTGAAGGGTTAACTACAGGTCATTGTGAGCTGCAGTCCCCTAAACTGTACTTCCAAAAGGGAGGGAAATATGAATGGAAAAATGTGTAAGCAAGTCTGAGAGCTAACCTGGGCATCACATTCTAGGTGAGTGCAAAGCAACAGCAAACAACCCCAACTCTATGTGTTTATGTTGTTGACCTGAAATAAATATTTATCTTCAGCATATAAATATATATGTACATCATATATATGTACATCAATATATGTTCATCAATTATATATATATGCTAGATATATCTTCGGCAAAGATGGCTTTATTTGGGATCAATGGAGAATTGCAATTCAGGGTCTGTAACCACGGCAAGCCATGTGCAAGTCCCCACATGGCAAGGGAAGGAGAACACTTTCATAGGGAGGAAAAGGAAGGTTGTAGTAAAACAGAGTGCATGGCTTTAAATTGGCAGAGTCTTTGCCAGGAAAGAAGAGGAGTCTGCTGAAATGCCAGGGTGAATGAATCACAAGCAGGAATCAATATTGCTGGGAGAAATATCACCAACCTCAGATATGCAAATTGTACCACTCTAATGATAGAGTGAAGAGAAACTAAAGAGCCACTTGGTGAGAGTGAAAGAGGAAAGTAAAAAAGCTGGCTTGAAACTGAACTAAGATCATGGCATCTATGGAAATCATGGAAAATAGAAGGGGAAAAGTGGGAACAGTGACAGATTTTATTTTCTTGGGCTCCAAAATCACTGCAGATGGTGACTGCAGCCATGAAATTAAAAGATGCTTGTTCCTTGGAAGGAAAGCTATGACAAAGCTAGATAGTGTATTAAAAAGCAGAGGCATCACTTGGCCAACAAAGGTCCATATAGTCAAAGCTATGATTTTTCCAGTAGTCATGTATGAATGTGACAGCTGGACCGTAAAGAAGGCTGAGCACTGAAGAACTGATGCTTTCAAGTTGTAGTACTGAAGACTTGAGAATCCCCTGGACAGCAAGGAAATCAAACCAGTCAATCCTAAAGGACATCAAACCTGAATATTCATTGGTAGGACTGATGCTGAAGCTGAAGCTCTGATACTTCAGCTGCCTGATGTGAAGAGCTGACTCATTGGAAAAGACCCTGATGCTGGGAAAGACTGAAGGCAAAAGAAAGGGGAAAGCAGAAGATGAGACGGTTAGATGGCATCGCTGACTCAGTGAACATGAGTTTGAGCAAACTCTGAGAGACAGTGAAGGACAGGGAAGCCTAGCGTGCTGCAGTCCATGAAGTTGCAGAGTTAGATAGGACTTAAAGACTGAACAACAGCAAAATTGTTCCAGGACATGGGAGCTCTCCATTCTGCTAGCTCTATTTAATTGAGATATCTTTATTTTTTTACACAGTGGATGCAGGAGAATTGACTAGTTCTATGGTGATCTAAGCTCTGAAGAATATCAGAAACATTCAGCAAAGGGCTTGTGTGCTCACAGCACAGAAAGCCAGACTCTGCCAGCAAGAGTTTTCAGCAGAGTAAGGATTTGTTGGGCGGCAAGCAAGGCAGTGGGAGGCAAGCCTCATATCCACTCCGACTGGATCGTTGAATTAGGAATTTTAAAAGGGGGAGAACAGAGCTTGGGGTTAATCATCATCTTGTGGTATATTTTAATTACAGTTTCAGGAGTCAGGATGTGTCTAGTTTACAATTCTCTGGCCAAGTAGTCCATGGCTTGCGGGGGCTCTATTAGCTCATCTTGTCCTAGCAAAACAACCAGAGTTTGTATGTTAATGATGATATCTATAGTAGCGATTTTGGTACATTAATGATGTTATCAACAACAGCAATTTTATTATATTAACGATGTTATCAGCAGTGGCAATCTTAGTCATCTGAGTCTAGTTGATTAGTTCAGTTAGCACAGTATTGACGTCAGAGGGGACAAGAACAGGAATAAAGATTTGAATAGAGAGATTGTAATCATGAACTCAGTATGGGAACTCAGTTTTAGGGGGACTTGGTTTCAATGCTTTGTTCCAGGAGAACTGAGTCACAATCTGAGTGGGGAAAAAGTGTTGGAAGCAAGTAAAATAGAGCCGGATGGGAACACTCAGAATAAGGGTAAGAGAAGTGTTAGATTGGGAATGGTGAAACAATGGCATTTTGTATTGGTACCACAGGCTAGGAGACGCTATAAGAGCTCTGAAAATAGATGTGACCTTGAAGGCAAGGTCCGTGCACCTCTTGGAAACAGAGCTGGAGGTAGAAAATCTTTCCAACCAGACTAAGCTTTGATAAGCAGAGAAGGACTACTCAGAAAGGTTGTATTTTCAGTCCTTCACTTGTAACAGGAGGGAGACCATGAGTTGAGAAACTGGCTCTGGCCATTCCCTTCTCCTCCACAAGAATCTCCCCCTTGGTGGGATTCACAAAAATCCATGCTGTTTGAACATGAGGGAGAAAAAGATGCCATTTACACTCAAATGACCTTAGGACAAGCAAAGAGGTTAAAATAGATTAAATAATATTTGAAAATGAGAGCTCACCAGAAACAAAAATGGAGCTACAAAGCAGATTAAAAGTAATATTTCTAAATGAGTTAAAAGAAATAATTTACTTTGAAGTTTTTTTGGGGAAAAAAAAACATTAAATAGCAATGACGACCTCAGAAATTAGATGGCTAACAACAGTTTATGAAATGATAACTAACACAACTCAGAAAAGCATTGGAATAAATTACAGTTGACCCTTGAGCAACATGGGGATTAGGGGCACTGACCACCAAGCCCTCACTGTCAAAAATTTGGATATAACTTTGCAGTCAGCCCTCTATATCCACATCTGAGGATTCAACCAACCTAAGATTTTATAGTAGTTTAGCATGTATTTATTGAAAAAAAAGAATCATGTGTAAGTGGACCAGTATAGTTCAAACCCATGTTATTCAAGAGCAAACTGTACAAATAACACAGAACAAATGAACTCCGCAGAAGGCATAGTGAAGGATGTAAATTTCACTCCCAGGAACCCTGGAAAGTGATCTCCTCTTTCAGAAATTCTTCTAAATTTCTGTAACATACCTGCAGTGTACCATTTTTCTTTTAAGATGATGATTTAAGTAGCCAACCTTTACAAAGGTTGACTTTTCTATGTAAAGCAGAGACCAATCTAATATAGTCACCATTAAAGTCAGTGCCTTTAAGTTTAGGGGCAGCTTTTGGCTCCCTAGTTCATGCCAGTGATTTGCTCTAAAAGTCTCTGTTTAGTGAGGGGCAAGCAATAATGGGTCAAAGGAATCCAGAGTCTCAGGGTGGCAGTGCCTTGCAGACACCCAGTGGCAGGGTTTGCATGACCGTAGGTTCACAGGCCCACAAACTTTTGTCAGGCTAACAGAGGTAATCATCATCAGCGTAATCAACTCATACTAACTAAACTCACAGACAGTTATGGAAACAGATGCTAATTTCATATTTACACCAAAACTACAAGGAAAAAGAATACCCATGTGTACTGAGCCAAGAATTATTTTCTCCTGTGTATGAAAGTCTCTGGGAAGCTAGGAAGATTGCTTGTTGAGGCTAGAATCTCAGCCGAGGGCCTCCTGTGACAGCACTAGCAGTAGTGTCTACCCTTTCGTCAGAAAAACTGGTGGGAACCTAGCACTAACCAGGAAGGTGAGCGCTTTGCTTACTTCTGTTGTGATACCCTTTATTCAGAATGTTAAGATAATGAATTCAGTTCAGTTCAGTTTGTGACAACTTTTCGATGACAGATGAGGTGGCTGTCTCGAGAAAAGGGGCAGAGTTGAGCGGCCTCAATCCTGCCCCAGGGACGGGGTGGGCGGGCGGTGTGCCACGCTGGGGAACTGTCGTCCTGGGGCCCCATAAATCCGACGACGCTGCCGTTCCCCACTTGCAGCGTCGACTCCTGCAATGTTTCCCTTCCCATGGCCCGTGGTCTGGATCTGGGGCCTTTGGCTGGAAGAGAGAAGGATTAGTTGCAGTTATCCCACAGTGGACCGAGGAGGTTACTCTACCCATTCCTAGGCCGCCCCTAAACCCGAGGCTGGGTTCTTCAGGAGGAGTGAGGTGCAGTCGCCTTGGGCCTGATGTCTGGTACCCCTGCTCAGTCTCTAGAGCTTCGCTGCATCCTCCTGCGGCCCCCTCCCCCATGGTGGCCAGTTGGTACACCTGGTGCCTTCGTGGGCCCCAGCTGCCTGTTGAATGGAGGCTGGCCTGGGGAGAGGGACTGAGCGTTCTCACTGGGTGCAGTGGGCCTGGGCGCGTTCCGTTCCAGAGCCTGAGAGGCGGAGGTGGAGCTGCTGCAAACCCCCTCCCGGCTCATAGTGTGCTTTTAGGAAGCTCTTCTCTGCAGTTCAGGTCGCTTTGGGGTCAGCCGCGGCCAGGGGCTGGCTTCTAACCCTTTCCCCCCACACCAGCTCATCTGCCAGATGCCTTTGGCCCCCAAGCCGTCTTGTCCCAGGGTTCTGGCGGGCCGAGGCCCTCGGGTCTGGGCACCCCGTGTCCCCCCACCCCCCCGTCTGCCGCTGCCCCCAGCTCCGTGGTTGCCCTGAGCTAGGCTGTTGGTCCGTGCGCTGAGGGTTGGAGCCGAGCTTTTTCTCAGTTGAGTGCTCCCGGCCCGCGCCTCCCCTGAGGCACAGAGTTTAATATGCTCGCGTCTTATAAGTGGTTGATCCCCTACAAAGTTGACTTTCCGAGGCTGGTGGGTTGCCGGTGACCCTTCACATTCTGGGTCGGAGCACCTGTTGCTTCTGGGGAGGCTGGGCTGGCTGCTGAGGCTGGGCTGGCTGCTGGAGCTCGGTGCCAGCTTGGACAGCTGCGGCGGCAGCGATTAGCCCAGTAAGGGAAGGCTGAGGGGCAGGGTTGTTTTTAGAGAGGCCGGTGCGCTCAGCAGAACCTCCTCAACCCCTTGGACCACCTTCCTTCTTGTAAGGCCTGGAGCAGGTTCCTTGGCAGGGAATGCCAATTTTAGAAAGTAGGCCAGGGGCCTAATTACCATCAGCTCCAAAGGCCATTGCTTCCTGGGGCCTCCGTGTCAACATGTGTGTATTAAACTGAGTTGACCATTTTGGCATTCACTTGTTCCCCTTCTGGAAGGGTACGTTGTGTAGTAGTGGGAGCCAGCCTTCCAAAGGGCCACAGCCCTGGATTCCTCCAGGGTACCAGTTCGGAAAGTGCCCCACGAACTCCCTTGGCGACTTCTCACTGCTAGTGGACGCGGCTCCCCGGTCCTCACCACGTGTTAGTGTTTCCTGTTTGACGGAGCCTCGAGCTTCTGCTGTTCTCAGAGAGCTGGGCTTGGTGTGGCCTCTCTCTCACCAGCCGAGGCACAGATGCCCAGCATCCTTCTTAGGGCATCTTTAGTGCTGCCTTGACAGCTGGTCTCATGCTTACCTTGTGTCTGTGTCTTAAATGAGGCCAGATCATATTCTCTAGCTTCTCCTTCTGTAAGAGGAATGCTCAGAGAGACTCATCGTTCAGAGACAGTTTCGCGTTGCTAAGACAAAAGATCCTAGGGGGCACGTGCCTGCTTTGCCATCTCAGGCAGCTCAGAGATCGGGGGTGACAGGGCTAGGGGTGGCAGGTGTGCACTGAACTGGAAGGGGGTGCATGAGGAAGTGTGTGTCCTTCCTCCCCAGTGGCCGTGGAACACTTCTCTGGCTTTTGGGAGACCCATCCTTGACCTCAGGGAAGTTTCTGTCAACACCAAAGTGGATCACCCAGGGGCCCTGGCCCTGACACGGTGGGGTGCGCCCTGGTGTGGGGAGGCTGTGGCTGTTGGGCGAAGCAGCGGTCGAGGCGGGTCTGCCTCAGTGGTTCTCCAACGTCCTCAGCTGATGACGCCAGTTCTCCAATGTCCTCAGCTGATGACGCCGGAAGGAGCCTTGGAAAGCGGCTAGTGAAACTTCCTTGTTTTTGCACACGTGGACCGTGGGGTCTCAGGCGGGACGTGCTGGGTCCAGGGTCACCCTGTTGGCTGTCTCAGCCTTCAGTTCGGTTATCAGGCGCAGGCCCCTGCTTTGGGGACACCTCCCGGGCGTGCTCTCCCTGGAGCTAATTGGTTACTAAGTTGAGCTTATCTCCAACTTGTGTACCCTCTGTTCTGGGCCTTTCGCATTCTCACAGGCACTTCCTGCCCGACCCCACCGGTTTCACTTGTTGGGAAGTCCTGTTCAGCCTTCAAGGCTCTGGGTCCCGCGTCACCTCTTCTGAGAATCTTCTCCCCCACTCCGTGCCTCCTAGCACCTGCCACCGCCTCCACCATGCAGGAAGCAGGGCGGGGGGGTTGGGGGCGCTGGGCCACCTCTTCCGGGGTATAGGCGTCTCTTCCTAGCCCCCCTCCCATCCGAGAGTGGTGACAAGCCAGAACTGAGCAGGGAGGAGGGACCCACAGGGGTCGTGCACCACCACCCCCCTAGATAAGTGAGTGAGGGGTGATAGGATTAGGGGACAGCTGCCATCTCAGGGCAGAACCAGGCTTCGGCCCAGAAACTGTGCTGCCTGACAGCCTTCTGCTGCCTGGAGTGTTCTAGATTGAGGTCAGCCCCTCCTGGGTGCTGCAGAATGAGCTCTTGGGATGTCAACAGTCCCTCTCGCCCAGTCCTTGAATCAGGTGGCAGGTGACCCGACACCTGTGGGCCTGTCCCTTTCCCGTGTAGCCTCCCCCGGCCCTCAGGGAGGCACCTGGCGGTCCCTTTTACTCAGGGACAGGGTTCTCGTCTCGTGTGTTTGTTTGACCTTGTGACCTCTGGTCAGTTACTTCCCCTTTCAGCCTCTAGTCCTGTGTCCAGTTTTTAAAAGTTTGGTGGCTCAGATGGTCAAGCATCTGCTTGCCATGCGGGAGACCCAGGTTCGATCCCTGAGTTGAGAAGATTCCCCCAGAGAAGAAAATGGCAACCTACTCTAGTACCCTTGCCTGGAAAATCCCATGGATAGAGGAGTCTGGTAGGCTACAGTCCATGGGGTCACAAAGAGTCAGACGCTACTGAGCGACTTCACTTTCTTTTCTTTCCCGTGTCCATGGAGGGAGGTTCAGAGATCTGTGTCAGCATTTATCCTGGGAACTTGGATGTAGCTCCTTCGGGCACTGCATGAGCCATCTCCCCCCAGTTTGTGTAGGGCTGAGGGCTCAAGCCTGGAAAGCTGCTGCTCTTCTCGGTTTGTTTTTGCGCCTCGAGAAAGGGTAAGGCGGACCTCCGAACGCTGGGGCCAGGGTGCACGTTGCAGGCAGGGGAGATGGAGGGGAGTGCTGGGCGTCCCTGAGGCCTAGTGACTCCCCTGAACTGAGGGTGGGACCCACAGCCTGTTCCAAGGATGTGTCTACCTGGGAAGTGGCCAGCCAGGGTGCCTTTATGCCGGGAGGTGGAATGTGCTTTGGGGTGCGGGGGCAGCCCTCTCCCCCTTTGAGGGTGGCCCTTGAGGGTGACGCCGTGGGAGTCCGGTTACCCAGCATGGAGAGGGTGGTAGGGACCGGTCCCTGTCATGCCCTGGGAGGGGCTCCATTGGCGCTCAGATCCTTGTCCTGTCCACCGTCTCCTCAGTCCCGATTTGCTCGCCCGTGTTTGACTAAAACTGATGGAGGGGCATGGAGTTAGGTTTGCAGCCGGCTGCTGGTTTGAAGTGTCTGGTGAGAGTTCAGTGTGTGTTTCAGGAGATAGCCCTTCAAATAACACAGGACAGGAGTCGTCTCTCCAAAAAGGGCAGCGTTTTCTCTGTGACTTTGCCAGGAAGCCTCGGCAAGGCAGGCAAGGGACTGGTTGCCTGGGAGGGACGGGGTGCCAGGCGGAGCAAGGGCAGTTGAGGAGCTCCACCCTGGCTTGAGGCGGCAGACTTGAGGCAGCTTCCAGGGCTGGGAGGCTGCCCGCCACCGCCTCTGCCTGTGTTCTGGAGGAGGGAGCTGTGGACCGTCACCGGGGAAACTGCAGCAGAGCTCGAGCGTGCCCCCACAGCTTTCCTCGGCCTGTACTCGGATTGCTGCCCCTGGCCTGCAGCATTTGCTCTTTCAGCCACTGAGATGTGCAGCCAGCTGTGGGCCTCCGGGAGGGTAGCTTGGATGTTAGATGTTTCTTTCCAAGTCCCCGTAGAGGTGGTCCCATCCTCAGAAGCTGACGGATTCTCTTGTCAGTGACTTCCTGCTTATTAAGATGACCGTGATGAGAAGCAGGGTGACTTTGGGGTGGTCTCTGAGGCCAAAGGGTTTGGAAAATGGCTTAGAGGGTTAGCAGTTGGATGCTCAAAGGAAGAAGTCTTACATCCTTGGGAAAAGAGGTGCTGTATTAGCTTGTCCTTTCTTGGACTGTATTTGAAGGTTGGTGGGTTTAGGAAGGCAGGGGGGCGGTGGTTTTGGTTCTGGCGGCTCCCAGGGTGTTCTGACTTCTGCTAACTTTTGTCCTCCAGCGACCAACCAGTGGTTCATCCCGGCTGTGAGAGGGGACATCCCTCCTGGGTGTGCAGCCTATGGCTTTGTGTGCGATGGGACACGCCTGCTCGTGTTCGGAGGGATGGTGGAATACGGGAAGTACAGCAACGACCTCTACGAGCTCCAGGTAGTGTCCTGCTTGTCAGAGCGGGGGCAGGCCCTGCGCCACCCAGACCTTTTTACTCCAGTCAGGTGCCCTCTCCCACCCCCCAGCAGCCCCTCCATATATGACAAATGACCCAGCTCACCCTCGAGTTAATCACTGAGCCTTGATTTTGCAGGCAAGCCGGTGGGAATGGAAGAGACTGAAAGCAAAGACACCCAAAAATGGGCCTCCTCCGTGTCCTCGGCTCGGGCACAGCTTCTCCCTTGTGGGCAACAAATGTTACCTGTTTGGGGGTCTGGCCAATGATAGCGAGGACCCCAAGAACAACATTCCGAGGTGAGGCTTTGTCCTGTTCATGTGGAATCCCATGAAGGCTGGGGTGTTCGCCCACACAGCAGTCAATTTTGCAGTACCAGGTCCCTTTCATTTGTGAAACAGGAGAGTGGGCCTAGATGCCATCTAAAGAGCTTTCCAGTGCTGAGGGGTCTAACCCCCAGGAGGCCTCGTGGGAGGACAGTTGGTTCCTCCAACCTTGCCTTGTGCTGGTTCCTGCTCCTCAGACCCAGTTTAGAGCTGGTCCTTCTCAGTGCTCACAGGCTTCGTGACGGGTATTTTTCCAAGGGCCTTTCTAGAGTGCAGGTAGTCCCGAGCTGGTGCTCCCTTTTCACCTCAGAGGTCCTCATGTCATGTCCAGCTTCGTGCAGGGCACCCCATCCTGCTGCTCCCCTTCCACTTGCACCCCTCCTTAGGGGTGAGGACAAAGGTAGAAGGATTTGGAGTCCGTGTAGCCTTAGCCCCGCTTTGTCTCTCCAGGAGTCTGCCATTCCCCTGTCAAAGTGGGTGGCCTGCCCTAACCTGACATTTTTATTCAGGTACCTGAATGACTTATACATCCTGGAACTGCGGCCGGGCTCTGGAGTGGTAGCCTGGGACATTCCCATCACTTACGGTGTCCTGCCCCCACCCCGAGAGTCTCACACTGCAGTGGTCTACACTGAGAAAGACAACAAGAAGTCCAAACTGGTGATCTATGGAGGGATGAGTGGCTGCAGGCTGGGGGACCTCTGGACCCTGGATATCGGTATGACATGGGTGTGGCTGCTCCTGTGGTCTAGGAGTGCAGTTGGTCTGCTGGGCAGCTGGTGTGGGGTGTTGTGTTGGGGTTCTCACAGAGGAGGCATGTCCTGCCTAGCACCCTACTTGTGACTGGGTCAGGATAGGACCTGTCTGGGGCTGTTCTCTTTGCCCTGAGCTTGCAGTGTTTAAGAAAGCAAGGCTCTGTTGGCCGAGTCTATCTGCTAGTTTGCAGTAGAGTGAGGGGAGAAGAAATGGCCTTTCTAGAATGACGTTGTGGGGTAAGGTAGCACCAGTCCCTGTCAACTCGTCAGTGGTCATGGTGTGCTGGGAGCCGGGCCCCCTGGTCTATCCCAGCCAGAGGGGTTGCCCAGACGTGGTGAGAACCCTGGGGGCTATATGGGCAGGTCGACAGGCAAGGCAATCAGGAGTTCAGGCTTTTCACCTGGGGAGAAGGTGGCCGACTGCACAACTACAGAGGGTTAGGTGGTCCTGTAGCATTGCATCAGCATTCCAAAGACAGTGTATTGGGCACAGAATTCCTAGTAGCTCTGGGTCTGTAGATGACGGAGCTGACAGTGGGTGAGTGCCTCTTGAGGAGTGGGAGGTGCTATAGCGCATCTGGAGGGTATGGCGACGGCTCCTACCCCCAGCCCCAGCCCTGGTTGGTTCATAGCAGGTGCTCGGGAAAGACCACTTGGGAAGTGCCAGAGCATGGTGATCAAGGCCTGTTGGGAGGCCAGGCGTGCAGTTCTTGTGCTGTGTTGATACCTGCTTTCCAGAGCCTTCCCCACATCTGGGACACAGCCTCTGGGTCAGAGGGCATGTGTCCCACCTGGTGTGAGTAACCTTCTCTTCCCACTCCTCCACACAGAGACTTTGACATGGAATAAGCCCAGCCTCAGTGGGGTGGCACCTCTTCCTCGAAGTCTCCACTCGGCCACTACCATAGGAAACAAGTAAGTAGCCAGCCGTGGCTTTTTTCTCTTTGTAGCCCCCATCTCCCACCCCCATGGGCTCACAGTTTCGTTCCAGCAATCCCTGAGGCCTGAGGAGACCTCTCTTTGGCTGGGCTGGTGTTCAGCAGCCTTATGACCCTGGGGGACCAGAAAAAAAAAGAGGGTAGAGGGACACAGATTGTTCTAGATCCTCTGCAGCAGCAGCTGAGTGTCTTTGTCAATGCCAAGGTCCCAAACTGAACGTAAGGATGATGGGGACAGAGTGGAGCTTTGGGTGAGCTACACCGAAGCTCCGTGTGGTGGAGGTGACACAGTTCTTGTGAGGGCTGAGCCACCGAGGCAGAGAGGGCCACGTTCAGAGCTTTGTGCGTCCTGGGGAGAGCTAGAGGACCCAGTGTGTTCAGGACGTTCTGGATGGAAGAGGTAGCCTCAAGCTTGGCACCTCGTCCACAATCGTCTCCTACTCTTCCCTCCCTCGTCCCAGAATGTACGTGTTTGGTGGCTGGGTGCCTCTCGTCATGGATGACGTCAAAGTGGCCACACACGAGAAGGAGTGGAAGTGTACCAACACCCTGGCTTGTCTCAACCTGGGTATGGCCTCCTCGGGCTCAGCGCGGCCTGCAGAGGGCTGCGGGAGGCCGGCCCACCTCGGCCTGCGGGCTGTGTTGGGGGCGCAGGGGGCCAAGCTGCTTCTAGGCCGTGCCTCTAAAACTCTGCGAGGCGTAGCCAGTGGTCCAAGCGCCCTGAGGGACGCTCCTTGGCATGTTTTGAATAGGCTATTCCTCACCGGCGTAACCACGCAGTGCCTCCCTCTCGTCTCCTGTTGGTGGTTTCTCACCCACCCTGCAGGGACCATGCTATAGATGTGAGCGTTGCCTATAGGTTCTTTAAAAACGGAACACACAGGATGGCGGCCTGCTCTACGCAGCGCAGTGCCTGGCCCTTGTGTTTTCTCTGTCCCGGAGACCATCCCATCCCCGCAGGGCGAGTGGCTCATTCTTTTGAATTGCGCTCGTGGTGTCAAAACTTGCACCGATGCTGCTCCGTGAGTATCCTCGCACCGTTCTTGCCACGTGCAGGTGTATCCGAAGGGGGACAACCTAGAGGTAGCCTTGCCAGCTGGGGGATGTTACCGGACATGCAGATGTCCCTAGCGGTGTTCACCAGGCTGGCAAAAGCATACACTCTTCACCAAGCCCCGTAGGTGCTTGACTTCCCATGGGCCAGCCCCAGGTCCCCTCCCCTGGCTCACCCTCAACCCTGGCTGCAGCGAAAGGAACATCAAGCTGCCAGGCACCTTCTGGGTTAAGTTTGCCTTTCTCTTATCTTGAGTGAGGGTATGTATTTTTCTTTTCTGAGATCTTCTGTTACGTTTTCCATAACTTGCGTTCCTCTTTGCCCATCTCTTTCTAGAGGCTTTTGTGTTGCTCCATGTGCAAGAAGGGGAATCTTTGACTGTGTCTTTCATGTAGTTTTCCCAGTTTATAGTTCGTGGTTTCTAATTTTGTACGGTCTTTTTGCCATACAGAATTGTATTTTTTTTGTTTGTTTTTGTCTTCATCTTACTTTAGTAATCTTGGATGACTTCCTGGTTTTAATTCCCCATCCCTGACAGCAAAAGGCCAAAGAGCCCCTGAGGGTTGTCGGTTCCTCTGTCCCCTGCTGACCTTCACATCCTGTCCTCCCCAGATACCATGGCTTGGGAGACCATCCTGATGGATACGCTGGAAGACAATATTCCCAGGGCCCGTGCTGGCCACTGCGCAGTAGCCATCAATACCCGCCTTTACATTTGGAGTGGGCGTGACGGCTACCGAAAGGCCTGGAACAACCAGGTCTGCTGCAAGGACCTCTGGTACCTGGAAACGGGTAAGGCTAACTGGAGGAGAGCTGCCACACCCGCCCCCGAAGTGTCTGCCTCTCCCTCCTCACCAGTGATGCTCTCTTACAGAAAAGCCACCACCTCCAGCCCGGGTACAGCTGGTGCGAGCCAACACTAACTCCCTGGAGGTGAGCTGGGGGGCCGTGGCGACAGCCGACAGTTACCTTCTGCAGCTCCAGAAATATGACATTCCTGCCACGGCTGCCACTGCCACCTCCCCTACACCCAATCCAGTCCCGTCTGTGCCTGCCAATCCTCCCAAGAGCCCTGCCCCAGCAGCAGCCGCACCTGCCGTGCAGCCGCTGACCCAAGTAGGCATCACGCTCCTGCCCCAGGCTGCTGCCGCGCCCCCGACTACCACCACCATCCAGGTCTTGCCGACGGTGCCTGGCAGCTCAATCTCCGTGCCCGCCACAGCCAGGACTCAAGGTGAGCCGGGCGCTCGAGGGCAGGAACTGGCTCACCCGGAGGTGGCATGCCTGAGCGGGGGCTGCTAGACCGCAAGCCTGGAGGCCGTTAGTGCAGACCAGAGGCTGAGTGCTGCTGCGGGTGCCTGGTCTTGACCCGCGGAGACTGTCCCCGAGCAGTACTGGAAGGGCGGGAGCTGAAGCCCAAGCAGGTCCTGGAACTCGCTTACTTCGGCCCCTTCTCTGAGCAGGTGTCCCGGCTGTGCTGAAAGTGACCGGTCCTCAGGCTACCACGGGAACCCCGTTGGTCACCATGCGACCTGCCAGCCAGGCTGGGAAAGCCCCCGTGACTGTGACCTCCCTTCCCGCAGGCGTGCGGATGGTTGTGCCTACACAGAGCGCCCAGGGGACGGTAAGGAGCCAGGGCAGGGCGCGGTGCGACTTTCCTGGTAGTGGCGCACTGGAGGGGTTTGACTCCCACCCTGTGCCAACACCTTTCATCCAAGGCCTGGAAAGTGCTGATGAGGCAACTTCTCATCACTAACTTTAGGATTAGTAAGCTGACAGCTCAGAACGGTCTCCTCACCATTTGATCTCAAGGGCATTTTAAATGTGTATTTTCTGAGGGGAGAAGCTAGCCAGCTGGGGTTTGACGCGGGCCTGGTCTATGGTGGGAGTCCAGGTCTGGGGTCAGTAGAGCAGTGCCTGGCCGTCCTCAAAGCCAAGAGGTGGTGCTCCAGGAAGCAGGGATTGGGGCCACCTCAGGTCTGGTGCTCCCTGTGGGCTCAAGCTCTTTGTGTCCCTTGCAGGTCATTGGCAGCAGCCCACAGATGAGTGGCATGGCTGCATTGGCAGCCGCGGCTGCTGCCACCCAGAAGATCCCTCCTTCCTCAGCACCCACAGTCCTGAGTGTCCCGGCTGGCACTACCATTGTCAAAACCGTGGCCGTGACACCGGGCACCACCACGCTCCCAGCCACTGTGAAGGTGGCCTCCTCACCAGTCATGGTGAGCATCCCTTGGGGCTGGTTCTGAGCCCACAGCCTTGGGGCTAGGGGCTTCTGGGCACCGTCATTAGACAGTGGTCACTGCTTCTGGCCTTTGGACCAACCATAGAGGATGGGGGTCCGTGGTTGGTGCTTGGTGGTGGCTGGGGAATAAACTGGCAGCCATGGGGGTGTGGCAGCCATGGGGGTGTGGCAGCCTTGTGGCCAGACCTGTGGCCCAGTGACCTCCCTTGTTTCGCTAAAGGACAGGTGAACGAAACTGAGCTTGGTGGACATACAGAAATGCACAGGGGCCAGCTCTACGCCCCCCCACCCCCACCCACCACTCTTTGTGATCTCCAGGTGAGCAACCCAGCCACTCGCATGCTGAAGACTGCAGCTGCCCAGGTGGGGACCTCCGTCTCTTCTGCCGCCAACACATCTACCCGTCCCATCATCACCGTACACAAGTCCGGGACCGTGACAGTGGCCCAGCAAGCCCAGGTGGTGACCACAGTGGTGGGTGGGGTCACCAAGACCATCACCCTGGTGAAGAGCCCCATCTCGGTCCCAGGAGGCAGTGCTCTGGTGAGTGACCAGCACCAGGAGCGCCCAGCCCAGGCCATGCCCTTGACCGGTCTCTGGATCACTTATTTTGGTGCACTGTCGTTTCGTTTTTAGATTTCCAATCTGGGCAAAGTGATGTCAGTGGTCCAGACCAAACCGGTTCAGACTTCGGCAGTCACAGGCCAGGCATCTACAGGCCCGGTGACTCAGATTATCCAGGTGAGCTCGTGGACCCTAGACTGGGACCCTGCCTAGACAAGATCCCATGAACTTGGCGTGGCTCGAAAGGTCCTGTTGCTTGGTTCTGTCACTTGCAGTCTTCAGAATAGTCCAAGCTGTTTGGGCTGGCAGTGAATCTGGCCAGACCAGACTCAACCATTAAACTTGCAGTTCTTCTAAAAAATGACATACATATGTGTATCACTGACTGACTCTGTTAGATACCTGAAGCTAACACAGTATCATAGAGCAACCAGACTTCATTTAAAATTCAACAACGACAACAAAGCCACACTTTGTATCCCGGCAGTGATGCCCATTTACCTCAGCCTTCCCCCATGCATTTTACCCTTACAGACCAAAGGACCCCTGCCAGCCGGGACCATCCTGAAGCTGGTGACGTCTGCAGATGGCAAGCCCACTACCATCATCACAACCACGCAGGCCAGCGGGGCAGGGACTAAGCCTACCATCCTGGGCATCAGCAGTGTGTCCCCCAGCACCACCAAGCCCGGCACCACCACTATCATTAAGACCATCCCCATGTCGGCTATCATCACACAGGCGGGCGCCACGGGTAGGGGCCTTCCCCGGTGTGCTGGGGAGAAAGCAGGTGAGGGGGTAGCCAGTGTGCAACATCTTTCCGTTGAGGTTTTTCACTCTGCACTGCCCTCTCTTTGCCTCTCAAGATTTTCCTCTCTGCTGTGCCCTCTCTTTGCCTCTTGTGTAAGATTTTCCCGTCTGCTCTGCCCTTGCCTCTTGTTTATGATTTGTCAGGAGGTAGCAAGGGTATGGCTGCAGTTTGTACTTCTTTGTTTTAATTGAGGGGCAACAGGCATAACTGTTTGAAAAGAGGGCCCGAGAGAAGCGGGCCTGGGTGGGAGGCCAGCACTGTTGCCTGGCCCTTTCTGAAGCCAGGATGCCCCCCTCTTCTCTAGGCGTGACTAGCAGTGCCGGCATCAAGTCGCCCATCACCATTATCACCACCAAGGTGATGACTTCTGGAACTGGAGCCCCCGCCAAAATCATCACGGCTGTTCCCAAAATTGCTACGGGCCATGGGCAGCAAGGAGTGACCCAGGTGAGGTGTGCCTGTCCCTGTCCTCCCCGAGGATCCAGCCTGGGACCACAGCAGGCCACGTGGGGCCTGGGAGGGGCAGCACAGGGTCTCCTCTGGCCAGCCCCCGAGTGACACGGGGCCCCTTTTCTCTGGTTTTCCAGGTGGTGCTGAAGGGCGCACCTGGCCAGCCAGGCACCATCCTCCGCACCGTGCCTATGGGGGGCGTCCGCCTGGTTACCCCCGTTACTGTCTCTGCTGTCAAGCCGGCCGTCACCACACTGGTTGTCAAGGGCACCACAGGTATGGAGGCCTCGGGGTGCGGGGCCTCAAGGGCAGAGTCGCGGTGTGCCCCGGTCCCACTCACCTGGGGAGAACAGCCGCACCAGCTGCTGATCTCCTCCCACATGCGCCTGACCCCCCCTTCCCCGCCTTTAGGCGTCACGACCCTGGGCACGGTGACAGGCACCGTCTCTACCAGCCTGGCCGGAGCCGGAGGCCATAGCACCAGCGCCTCACTGGCCACGCCCATCACCACGTTGGGCACCATCGCCACCCTCTCAAGTCAGGTGATCAACCCCACTGCCATCACTGTGTCGGCGGCGCAGACGACGCTAACGGCAGCCGCTGGGCTCACCACGCCCACCATCACCATGCAGGTAGGGCAGTCAGAGCTGCAGTGTGCCACCAGGCCCTTGGTTTCCCTCCCGCATGTGGCACCTGTAGGATGGTTACCCTGGAGGTGGATAATTGCGATTCTTGGTCACTGCCTGCTAGTCTGTCGGGTTGAGACAATATATTTCAGCTGTGTTTAGCATTTGAACACTAGGTTCTTGCATCTTGAGCTGAATTTCTGGTGAAGTGGTGAAGCTGGCCTTGGCACAGCATGGGGTCAGCCAGGTTTTCCCCCTACCCCCGCCCGACCGAGGGCTTGCCCCAGCCTAGGCCCTGCTCCTCCACCTCTTCCTGGTTCCTTTTTTCTGGTCCCTGAGCCAGTCAGTGTCTTGGAGTGACGGTGAGCAGGTCCTAGACTTGCCAGGGTTTTTGCTTTAGGTGCCAAGTCGCTGGTCCCAGGGGGTACTGCAGGTAGGTGGCAAGGGCAGACATGGGAGGATGGGCAGCAGCACTAACTCCCTGTGTGCCCTCTCCCCAGCCTGTCTCCCAGCCTACCCAGGTGACTCTGATAACGGCCCCCAGTGGGGTGGAGGCCCAGCCTGTGCACGACCTCCCAGTGTCCATTCTGGCCTCCCCTACTACAGAACAGCCTACGGCCACGGTCACCATTGCTGATTCGGGCCAGGGTGATGTGCAGCCCGGCACCGTGACCCTGGTGTGCTCCAACCCGCCGTGCGAGACCCATGAGACGGGTACCACCAACACAGCCACCACCACCGTCGTCGCTAATCTGGGGGGGCACCCCCAGCCCACCCAAGTGCAGTTCGTCTGCGACAGACAGGAGGCCACTGCTGCTCTCGTGACCTCCACGGTGGGCCAACCGAATGGCAGTGTCGTTCGTGTCTGCTCCAACCCGCCATGTGAAACCCACGAGACTGGCACCACCAGCACAGCCACCACCGCCATGTCTGGCATCGGAGGTGGGCCGCGGCGAGACATCCGGCTCGCCTGCACGGCTACCACCATTCCCACCGTGGTCCGACTCAGCGTGACTGCCGGGGCGTCAGAGGGAGCCCAGGTTTCTATCAAACCCGCGTGCCAAACCCGTCAGACCAGTGCGACCAGCACCACCATGACTGTGATGGCCACCGGGGCCCCGTGCTCAGCCGGCCCGCTCCTCAGACCGAGCATGGCCCTCGAAGCCGCTAGCCGCGGTGCCACTCTCCTACAGCTGGGGCCGCTGAGTGCCCAGGTCAGGCCCGGTGGCGAGGAAAGGTCCCTTGCCAGCCTGGGCCCGCTGGTGTCCATGGGGCGCCAGCTGGAGGTGCATCACACGCACACGACCAACACAGCCACTGTGGCCCGCTCTGCCATGGGTGCCGGGGAGCCCCATGAGCTGCTGGGGGCCCCCACACTTGTGTACGAGAGTTCAGCCAGTGCCTCTGTGACTGCCGCGGCCTTGGAGGCACTGCTGTGCCCCTCGGCCACTGTGACCCAGGTCTGCTCCAACCCCCCGTGTGAGACCCACGAGACGGGCACCACCCACACACCCACCACAGCCACATCTGGAGGGGCTGCAGGCCAGCCAGAGGGCGGGCAGCAGCCTCCTGCCAGCCGGCCCTGTGAGACGCACCAGACCGCTTCCACTGGCACGACCATGTCTGTCAGCTTGGGTGCCCTGCTCCCAGATGCCGCCCCCTCCCACAGGACCCTGGAGTCCAGCCTGGAGGTGGCAGTGCCACCCGCAATCGCCCCTCAGGCCGGCGCTTCATTGCTCACTCCTTTCCCAACGCAAAGGGTGTGCTCCAACCCGCCCTGTGAGACGCACGAGACAGGCACTACGCACACAGCCACCACTGTCACCTCCAACATGAGTTCCAACCAAGGTAGGTGGAGGCAACCAGCCAGGTCCCCACAGGCTCCCAGGCCCAGGGCTCACCGAGAGGCCCGCAGTTCAGTTCTCTGGAGCCCAGTTGCCCAGTATGGGCAGGTCTTCCAGGCAACCGTGTTTCCTGATGGCAGAGTTGGGTGGTAGCCCTGTTGGAGGAGGGCCTGTCACCCTACTCTCTGCTTGCCCCACCAGACCCCCCACCGCCTGCCGGCGACCAGGGAGAGGTGGAGAGCGCCCAGGGCGACAGTGTGAATATCGCCAGTTCCAGTCCCATCACGACAACAGTGTCCTCCACACTGACGCGGGCCGTGACCACCGTGACGCAGTCCACGCCAGTCCCAGGCCCTTCGGTGCCGGTAAGAGCCCAGGAGGGTCCCTGCGACCTGGCGCGCCTGGGCCCATGTTGTTCCTGAACTGGACACCAGGTGGTGCTGTTGCTCCAGGCATGCGCTGCTCCCGGCTCCTTTTCCAGACCATAAAAGGGCAGTTTCTCGCCTGACAGGGCAGGGCACAGGAGGCCCCAGTCCTTGGTGGGTGTCCTTTGGGTGATTTTATTGTTGTAGCTGGTTCCTGTGGCTCATCACTTGGCTATGGTGTGGCACAGCAGGAGTTGGGCCCCTTTCGTGAGACCAAGGGGTCTCTCTGGGGATGGGTTAAAATGGGCCGGCAGGTCGGAGGTCTCGCCTTCTCTTGCCACGTGCCCTGCTGCTCAGTGACCTACTGTTCCTGTCTGTCAGGCAGGGTTGTGGCAACCCATTGAGAATGCAGATTCTGGCCCACAGGGAGAGATGAAGGCCTGCCTGGATTCGGTCTTCCTCTCCTCCCCTCTGACGGGGGCTTCTCTCCCTTTCTAGAAGATCTCATCTGTGACTGAGACTGCCCCAGGGGCTCTGACCACCGAAGTCCCCATCCCGGCCACGATTACAGTGACCATAGCCAACACAGAAACTTCTGACATGCCCTTCTCTGCTGTTGACATCCTGCAGCCCCCAGAGGAGCTCCAGGCCTCTCCAGGGCCGCGCCAGCAGCTTCCACCACGGCAGCTCCTGCAGCCTGCCTCCGCGCCCCTGGTGGGGGACTCCGCCGAGGTCCTGTCAGCCTCCCAGAGCCCTGAGCTCCAGGCCGCCGTGGATCTGAGCAGTACAGGGGACCCGTCTTCAGGCCAGGAGCCTGCCAGCTCGGCTGTGGTGGCCACCGTGGTGGTCCAGCCACCGCCACCCACCCAGTCTGAAGTAGACCAGTTGTCCCTCCCCCAAGAGCTGATGGCCGAGGCCCAGGCGGGTACCACCACCCTCATGGTGACAGGGCTCACCCCAGAGGAGCTGGCAGTGACTGCTGCTGCTGAAGCAGCCGCGCAGGCTGCAGCCACAGAGGAGGCCCAGGCCCTGGCCATCCAGGCCGTGCTCCAGGCTGCACAGCAGGCTGTCATGGGTAGGTGCTGCGCGTAGGCCAGCTGGCTCAGCAGGCTGTCCTCGCTTGAGGCCAGGGGTAGCCCTGAGGGAGGGACAGGCTGCTCAGGGGTAATGAACCACGCTTCGGGCGCCTCCCTCCAGGCAGCTTGAGCAAAGGGAACTTGTTTGCCACCAGGATGGCACAGTATGGCCTAACTGGGATGGGGGCTGACTTTGGTACGTAGGCAGGAGGCAGGTCTTGCCAAGGGGAGGGCAGAGGAGAGGTCTGGGGGACAGGCTCTCAGAGCTGGCATCCACGGATCCTGCCCGTCGCTCTGAGAGGGCAGTGGTGGTGGGAAGCCGGGGCTGGCGTCCCTCTTGAGTCGTCTTCTGCCCCTGGAGCAGGCACTGGGGAGCCCATGGATACTTCAGAGGCGGCTGCGGCGGTGACGCAGGCAGAGCTGAGCCACCTGTCGGCTGAGGGCCAGGAAGGCCAGGCGACCACTATCCCCATTGTGCTGACGCAGCAGGAGCTGGCCGCCCTGGTCCAGCAGCAGCAGCTCCAGGAGGCGCAGGCCCAGCAGCAGCAGCACCACCTGCCCACGGAAGCGCTGGCCCCCGCCGACAGCCTCAATGACCCGACCATTGAGAGCAACTGCCTCAATGAGCTGGCCGGGGCTGTGCCCAGCACCGTGGGCCTACTGCCCCCCACGGCCACCGAGAGTACGTGGGGCCCTGCCTGGCCACGGGCGGGTTGGCCTACAGCTTTGCTCCCCTAGGGAAGTCCGTTGACTGGGGAAGAAAGTCTTGTGAGTGGGGTCCCAGGTCCCTCGGGGTAGAAACGTGCTCGGTCGTGTAGCCCGAGGGAGGAGCTCCTATGCAGAAGCCCGGTCTCTGGGGCCTTTCCTGCTGACACCTTGTTTTCCTTCCCAGGCCTGGCCCCGTCCAACACATTTGTGGCCCCCCAGCCGGTCGTCGTGGCCAGCCCCGCGAAGCTGCAGGCCGCGGCCACCCTGACAGAAGTGGCCAACGGCATTGAGTCCCTGGGTGTGGTGAGTCTGGAGTGACGAGGTGAAGCGGGCTAATGGATCCGGACTCTGAGGGTGTCCTGATCTCTTCTCCCTCTCTGCCTGCCAGAAGCCAGACCTGCCACCGCCACCTAGCAAAGCCCCTGTAAAGAAGGAGAACCAGTGGTTTGACGTGGGGGTTATTAAGGGCACCAATGTGATGGTGACACACTATTTCCTGCCACCCGAAGACGCTGTCCCGACTGATGTATGTATCCCTGGGGGCCAGCACCCTCAGGTGGGCAGGGGCTTGTGAATCTCCTAAGGGGTGCGCTCTCCGTCTCAGGGCTGACCCCCTCCTTACCCTATCCCCCTTGCAGCCTTTGAAGCAGTGGCAAAGCTCAGCCCTGGCCCCCCTGGTCATGACAGGGCTGCCATGGCCGCCCTCTGCCCTCCCCACTGTCCCCATGGTGGAAAAGTGCTCCATTGACTCCTGCAGCCCAGTCAGTGGTGGGATTCATGTCACTCTGATCTCTCCTGTTCGCCTGATCTGTCCCTGTAGGATGACTCGGGCACCATGCCCGACTACAACCAGCTAAAGAAGCAGGAGTTGCAGCCAGGCACCGCCTATAAGTTCCGCGTCGCCGGGATCAATGCCTGTGGCCGGGGGCCCTTCAGTGAGATCTCAGCCTTTAAAACGTGTCTGCCTGGCTTCCCGGGGGCCCCGTGTGCCATCAAAATCAGCAAAGTGAGTCTTGTGAAATCAGCCTCTGTCCTTAGCTAAGCCCGTGCTTGTGGGGCTTTCTTCTTTGCTGGGCTGGGCGGGGGTGATTTGGGAGGGGCCCCTGAGATGTAGGCAGACTCCGATGGGTCTGGGCTGAAGCTTCTGGTTCTCTCCATCTCTGACACTGCATGAGCCATGATTAACATGCTCATTTACCTAATCCTCTAATGCCTAAACTCCCTGACGAGGTCTGGGCCTGTGGTTCTCTCCATTTTTCTGATGGGGAGACTGAGGCACCAAGAGGCTAAATGACAAGCCATTTGTTAGGTGACAGAACAGGTCTAGGAAAGTGTTTGGAGTCCCGGTTCATTTTGCCATTGTGTCAGGCTGCCTTCCTGGTGGGAGCAGACGAAGCCATCTCTTTGGAGCTCCTTGAGCTCTGTTGTGAAATAGGTTTGTTGTGTTGGGAGGGAGGTGAAGAAGGAGCTGTCAGTTCTGAAAGCTTTGACTCGGTCTAGGTTCTCTGTTCTCCGATGGGCAGGGGAAGAATAAGTCACAGAGGCCGAAGACGGCCCCCTCGGTCTCTGCTTCCTCTGTTCCAGAGTCCAGACGGTGCTCACCTCACCTGGGAGCCGCCCTCTGTGACCTCCGGCAAGATCATCGAGTACTCGGTATACCTGGCCATCCAGAGCGCACAGGCCGGCGGTGAGACCAAGAGCTCGACCCCAGCGCAGCTGGCCTTCATGCGGGTATACTGCGGGCCCAGCCCCTCCTGCCTCGTGCAGTCCTCCAGCCTCTCCAACGCCCACATCGACTACACCACCAAGCCTGCCATCATCTTCCGCATTGCTGCCCGCAACGAGAAGGGCTATGGCCCAGCCACCCAAGTCAGGTGGTTGCAAGGTGGGTGTGTGGGGGGCTCCCTTTGGGGAGGGAGAGCTCTTGCCAGTTGCTGGCCTGGTGAGCTTGACCCTCTGGGGTGGGTGGATCCCTCACCCACTGTGGAGAAAGCTCCTTGGGGGACTGTTGGAGGGGGGTGGGCACGGGAAGGGCCAACAGGACCTGCAGCCAGAGGTGGGGGGTGGGTGCCCAGGCTTCGGGCTGCTCTGTCAGTCGGAGGGACAACAGCAGAGGCCTCTAAGCTGTGTCCAGAATGGCCCTGGGGGTTGGTGTGCAGGTGGCCGGGACCCTGGGGCACACGCCCATGGGAGGGGCCGGCACACTCAGTGCCTGGCTGCACTGTGCTGGGTGGCGTCAGGGCTGCCCACCCACTCCCCCCTCTCTGCTTTTAGAAACCAGTAAAGACAGCTCTGGCGCCAAGCCGGCCAGCAAGCGGCCCATGTCGTCTCCAGAAATGTAAGCAGAGGGTGCCTTTCCAAGAGCCTTCTGGGGCCGGGAGTAGGCGGACCCCGAGAGCAAGGAGCAGTGGGAATAGCCGGGCCCTGCTTCTCCAGAAACGTGGGGGGCCGCCCAGCCTAGGGGGCAGTCGGAGCCCTGGCTGAGTCCCACTCGCTTCGCCACGCAGACCCACGCTGACCCTGTCTTTTTTTGCCTTTGCCTCTCATCTTCCAAGGAAATCCGCGCCAAAGAAATCGAAGGCAGACGGTCAGTGAGAGGCAGCTGCCCGGCGCCTGGCTTCTTCTCCAGCCTCCCCTCTGCTTCAGGATCGAGCCAGCAGCTGCCCTCCTCCCCCCTTCCTCTCTCTCTGTTTTTACAAGAATCTTGAGAAAGCACATTTTACCATGGCTGCGGGGATGGGGGGCAGGGGGCAGGGAGCGGAAGGCAGATGCTAAAGAGTGAGTGAGGGAGCAGGCGCACCCCATTCCTCCAGGGAGCCCTTGAGCGAGAGACCTAAACGCACTGGAGCAGACGGAAAGCCCACCTCCTCCAAAGTCTGCACACCTCTCGCTGTTGCCCTTGGCTCCAGGGATCAGCCAAGGCCTGAGGAGTTGGTGGGGGAAGCTTGTAGAAGCACCCCTGGTCCCCTTCCCCACCTCTAGTCTCAGAGACTTGGAGGGCCCGCCCCAACCTCCGAACCCGGTATCTGTCTGGTTCTGTTTTCTTTTGTGACCTTAGCATTTCTTGCCACGTGACACCCGCCTGCCCTTTTGGTTTATCCAACCCTGCCCTGCCTGGCAGTCCCATGGGAAGCTGACACGTTTTCTCAGAGGCCTTCGTTCTCCCATCCTGTCCTCCCCTCCTCTTACCGTTCAGAGAAGAAAAAGTGAACGAAAAAGCGAGGGGCGGAGAAGGAGCCCCGTGGTGGCCTGAGCAGTGTTCTGTGAAAACCTCCCGACGCCCACCTGGGACCTCGAGGAGCCCTCCCACTGAGCCCGGCTTTGGCCTCTCTGGGGTCGGGGTTAGGGGCCACATCACCAACTGCTGCATTTGTTGTATTTTTTTTAAGTTGAAATGGATGAAGTTAACAGTTTTATTGTAATTTTAGTCTTAGCGTGTGGGGTTTTGTCCCTTTTTTTGTTGTTATTAGTTGTGTACAGAATGTGTATCTTTTTCTTTTTTTTTTTTTTTTTTCTTTTTTAACCTTTTATCCTTGGCGAAGCCTTGGCAGGGATCTTTCTGGACGAAAAAGTGAGGGGTGGCCAGGGCAGGAGGAGTATGGCATTTTCCCTGTGGGCCTGGTGTCTGTTGCCCAGTGCGATTTTCTTTCTGGCCCCTGCCGTGTGCCCTGCTGCCTGTCCCCAGGTCTCTAGGATGACGGAGGGTGAGCGGTCAAATCTTGCCCCTCTCGTGGGCCATGGCTCCAACACTTAGAGGCTTGAGCTTGAGAGTCCTCTAGAACTCAGAGTCAGACTTCCTGAGGACGATGGTGCAAAGGCGTGGGCACGACCTGATACCCAGCCCTGGGTCCGTGGCCCTCTCCACGAGCCCCAGGCTCCCTCACTGGCATGAGCGCTTAGAGCATCCAACACATACAGCCGCCATTTCCCGCGGCCACCCTCTCTGGGCAGGGATGGCACACGTTGGACAGGAACCCAGCCTCTGAGGCTGCCTGGGACGACAAGTCATGTGGTACCATCGATGCTACGAAGTTGGGCTCTGCTGGGAGCGGCTAGTCCAGTGCCAGCTCTGCCCCATGTCCAAGGTTTTTAGCAAGGAGTGAGACTTGCGAGCAAGTCGCACCGAAGGATTTGAACTGAACAGCCAATGTCTTCAAAGCCCCTTCCTCTGCCCTGGAGATGCAGCTGGGGCTGGGAAGACCCCAGCCTCTGCAGACCCCTGCCCCTAGCCCCCACCCTCTGGGGCCTCTGTTGTATTATAGTATATTTCGCTGTGGAAAACGTCACGTTTAGTCACCTTGGAGCCCACCGCCTGATCCCATTGTCTTCCCCCCCCAGCCCGATTCCTGAGCGCCCTCTGATCTCTCTGTTTCTGGAAACAGTACTCCCATTCATTATTGTAGAGTAACCCTTGTGACTCAATATTACCATAGTGCGATGTCGTTTTGTGCTATTTTGAACAATTAAAAGACTTTTTGAAATAACGACCTGCTGTGTCGCTGTGTCCAGGACTCTCACGGGAGGAGGCAGGAAGCTGGGCCCTGCAGGGCTCACAAACCACCCTCTGTCCAGGAGAGTTTTGCTGCCAGAATTGTGCTTCCCATCGCCTCCCACAGCTCAAAAGTTGTGCTGTGAGCTGTGGCCTTGGCAGCGAGCTGGTCTAGGACCGGGTTGCCCCTGGAAGATCCCACGATGGCAGCCAGAATGCAGGGCACAGGCCAAAGGGGCTCACTGGACAGCTGCTGCTGACTCCCTGTGTGGAGGCCATGTCACCTCCCTCCTCTCTCACTAGAGGACAGGGGACGACCACCACACTCCTTGGACTGAGAGCTCACAGCCCCCAGGACAGACCAGCATCACCGGAGGGACACCCCTGTGGTCAGGGGACACTGCTGGAGTAACTCCCGGCCTGGCTTTTTGTGCACATGGGCTAGGGTCCCCAACTAAACAATCGCACTGTTGGGTTGCAGTCCCAAGGCTAAGATGGTGGTGTACCCAGGGGCAGGCAGGAAGCATCAGTCCTCAGTGCCAACCAGGACAAGGCCAAAAAAGCCAAGTGGGGTGGCCAGGGTGTCTGGCCACCTTGGTGCCAGACAGTACAGAGAGGACCAGTGAGGGTACTGCCCTGCTGACACGGATGGGTCTCGGATACTTCTTTGGTACCAAAATCCAGCAGGTAGGGATGGAAAGGGGTCGACACAGTTTGGGAAAAAACTAGAGACAGAATTCAAGTTTTAAAGATGGGACGGGTCAGATCAAGCACCCTGTTCCTCGGAGCCACATCACATTTATTTAGTGTCTTGGCAAACAAATTATCTGTTGTGCTCCAATGAAGTCAGCCTCCTGTGTCCCCGGTCATGTCTCCCATTTTATTGATTACCTTAAACTATCTCTGTTATTTTCTTGTACAAGGGGTATCCACCTAGCTGGAGGTCACAGACCCGCATATGCCTCGGGAAAACATCTTGGCGTGTGCACAAGCAACCTTCTGAACTTGCGCTGACCCAGCATTCCAAGGTCCACACTATGTTTCTCCTTAGCTTAGCAGGGCATGACGACCCCAACTCATCAACCCAATGTACTTTTATTTGGATTATGCTGTATTATATTTTATTCTCTGCCCATGGGGTTTTCCTCATGACTTAGAGCAACAGGCGCCTATTAACCCCTGCACCTCTCCACTCAGGGCACACCATGGCACCTCACCCCAGCACATGCTCCTCCATCCCTGGTATCCTCTCTGTTGGAATCATGGAATCTTGTGAGTATGGGGTCCTGTCTGTCCCTCGCCATGCCAACTCTGACCTGACTCAGGGCCCAGGCACCTCATGCCTTTGGGGGGCCCGTGGGGGGTGGTGGTGGCAGGCAGAGGCCCAGGCACATGTCCTTCAGGCTACAGCATGGGGGGGCAATGTCCAGGGGTGGGAGGATGTGGGCCAACTGTGGGGCGGAGAGTCCACCTGAAGGACTCCGGAGAGAAGTCACTGGGTGAGGAGCACCGCCCGCTTTCACCTCAGGGTTGGCCCATGACTCGACGGCCATGTCTTAGGCAGGAACCTCAGAACCTTCCCCGGAGCAAGGCTAATCCTTGGCTAGGCATGTTACAGGAAGGCAGGGGAAGGCTGGGTGGAAGGGACACGCCAGGAATAATGACAGGCATCTGCAGCTGGGCGGCTGATACCAAGCCAACTGAGCCCCCAGCCGGGAAACCCCTCCCCCCAAGCATGAGGTCATATGGGGGACACACAGCGGCCGCAGGGGGCACTTACCTGCAGGGCGCCCACGGTCTCGGGACAAGCACACGGCGTGCCAGGCTCCTGTCCCTGGGCTGTATGGATGAGGCAGAGGCCCAGTTACATCTTTGGCAAACAGGGCGCCCCCCCCCCGCCGAAGCCCAAGCTTCCCCAAGCCCCTGTGGGAGCTCAGAGTCCCGGAAATGGTCCCTCCACATAATTCTTCCATTGGCTGGGCAAGAGGAGGAAGCTTGACCCGCCTTCTTCGGAGCACCCAACATAATCTGACAGTCCAGAGAGGCAGACTGGGTGCTGGAAGACCTGGAGAACTCTGACTCTAAGGACCCTGCTCTTCACTTGCACGGTTCCCACCTGACTGTCGAGTGGCATCTCTGGGGTGAAGAGGTCAGGGGCTGTGGAGCGGATTCCACAGAGGACTTGCCCGCCCTGTGGTGTCACAGGTCAGCGGAGCCTCAGCGTTCAGCCATTTCCAGCTATCTCTTCTCTTGGACTTCCCTGGTGGTTCAGGTGGTAAAGAGTCTGCCTGCGATGCTGGAGACCTGGGTTCGATCCCTGGGTTGGGAAGATCCCCTGGAGAAGGGAATGGCAACCCACTCCAGTGTTCTGGCCTGGAGAATCCCCTGGAGATGGGAATGGCAACCCACTCCAGTGTTCTGGCCTGGAGATTCCCATAGACGTAGGAGCCTGGTGGGCTACAGTCCATGGGGTCCCCAAGAGTCAGAAGCGACTTCACTGTCACTTTTTCTTCTCCTGGACACCTGGGCTCATGCTCTGCCCTACCCTGCCCTGCCCCGGGGGACCTCCCTCAGGCGGGGAGACGTGGCTGGAGGAGGGAAGACGGCCCTGAGTTCCCTCTTTCCTCCCGGTTTCTACCCCAATCCCAGAACGTCCTACCAACTCACCCAGCACTTCCCACCAGGAGGGCATTGAATGGAGGGCGCCCAGCAGCGGAGCTCCAGCGGCCTCAGCCTCCCTGCGGGGGTGGGGGGTGGGGTCCGCCCGGGGCCGTGGCCTGAGGGTGGGCGTGGCCGTGAGCCAGCCAAGCCCCGCCTCCGCTGCAGGCTCGGCCCCTGGGCCGGGCGGAACCTGGGAGGTAGAGGTGGGTGGTGCTAGGCTGGGTCAGCTGAGTGACTCGCGTGGCGTGCGAGCTGGATCGCGTGGTGGCTTTCTGGCTGGATCATTCCCACGACCAGGAGCAGGGGTGCGCGCCTCGCCCTTCTGGGGGCCTTGGACTGGGTTTTTCTCTCCTCTGGAGCCCCTGCACCTCACTCTGGGCTGACTGCCATCTGTGGGGCACCACCCCCAGCCCCTAGCCCCCCTCACCAACCCCCCTACCGCGAACTCGGCTAACGCCAGCGTGTCCCGCAGGGGCTTCTTCACGTGCCTTGGCCGCGACGGGCGGGTGTACGATGACCTCAAGTACGTCTGGCTGCAGGGGAGGCAGGTATGGACGAGGCGTGCCCCGGGGCGCCCGGGACTGGAACCGGCGTGCTGGGTCCTGTCTGAGTTCGCACACCGGGCAGGGATCGTGGCTCACCGCCCTCCTTCCCAAGGCCCTGAGGACGGCGGCCCCCCACTTGAGCCACGACCCCTCCGCTCCCTCGCCCCCCACCCAGGTGTGGATGTACTGTCGCTTGTACCGCCAGTTTGAGCGCTTCCGCCGCCCGGAGCTTTTGAATGCAGCTAAAGCAGGTGCCCTCCCCTCCCAGTCCCGGTCTCCCCAGAGGCCACTCCCAGTGATCCCGGCAGCCGCGCGGTGCTCCCAGTTGCCTGCTTGCCAGCCGGCTCTGGAAGCCCCCCAAGGACGCCGGGTGCCCACCGATGGGGAGGAAGGCGCCGGCTGGGGCACCCCCAACGCGCCTTCCAGCGTGACACCTCCCTGACCACCAGGTGGCGAGTTTTTGCTGCGTTATGCCCAAGTGGCGCCTCCTGCAAAGAAGTGTGCCTTTGTGCTGACCAGGGACGGCCGCCCAGTCAAGGTGCAGCGGACCATCTTCAGCGAGTGTTTTTACACCATGGCCATGAACGAGCTGTGGAGGGTGACTGGGGATGCACGGTACCAGGTGCGGGGGAGGATGGGCACACTGTACATCTCCATGCCCTCACTTTTGCTGGCTCCTGGTGCCTGGGTGCGGGCCAGATCTGTCCTTAACATCAGTCCTTTCTCTGGGCCCACAGGGCCCAGGGCTGCCAGTCACACCCACTGTTACTGCTGTTATCGTCACTATGCGTCCTCCCTCCCCCAGAGGCCCTCCCCCAACAACCCCCACAGGGGCCCTGGGCACCATTCAGTTCAGTTAAGTCACTCAGTTGTGTCCAACTCTTTGCAACGCCATGGACTGCAGCACGCCAGGCCTCCCTGTCCATCACCAACTTCCAGAGTTTACTCAAACTCATGTCCATCGAGTCAGTGATGCCATCCAACCATCCCCTCCTGTGTCGTCCCCTTTCCTCCTGCCTTCAATCTTTCCCAGCATCAGGGTATTTTCGCATCAGGTGGCCAAAAGTACTGGAGATTCAGCTTCAGGATCAGTCCTTCTAATGAATATTCAGGACTGATTTTCTTTAGGATGGGCACAGAGATGTTACCAAACCAGACTTGGGCCCATGTGCGGTGAAGGCAATACACTGACACTAGGTGGTGGGGAAGGAAAGTGCAGCATTTATTCCAAAGGGACAGGGTAGGTCCTACTCAAAATACCTTTCAGAGAAGGGTTTAGGGCAAAATCAAGGAGGAGGTCGAAGGGCTTAGGAACATTCTTCTGATTGGCTGGTGGTGAGATAACTAGGAGGGAGTTACATGATCTACTTTCTGGTTCCAATGGTCTGGGCTCTATGTGCCAGTGGGCAGCATGTACTTAAGTTCTTCCCCATGGTGGGTGTTTTAGTTATGTGCAAAACAGCTCAAGGATACAACTCAGGATTTTATTTATGGCCCTTGGGGAAGACTTTAGTCTAAACTTATTGTTTTGTCTTGCTTATCTGTTTTCCTTTGTTTCTGCATTTCCTCACTTATTTGATTAAATGTGCTCCTTGGAACTTGGAAAGGCCTAGGAGGCTAACGCTTTTCAACAAACAAGAGGTGGGGGACCCTGGGGGATCAACTGCCCTTGCCCATCCCGGCTCTGCAGGGTCTTGCTCAGAGGGACCAGCCCTGCCCTGGCTGGGAGGGTGCTCCTCCCTGGCCCCCTCATCTTTCAAAGCTGACCTCACTGCCTGGGCACTGTCTGTAGCCCCCAGCCCGGGAGCCCTAGCACCCAGTCCGGGGCCAGGCCTTGGCAGGAGTGTCCTAGGAGCTCAGCCCAAGGGACCTGGCTGGACCAGACTGGATGGGGTGCAGCCTCAGCTTGGGTCTCCCCTCACCACCCCTACTCCCAGAACGAAGCCATGGAGATGATGGATCAGATCGTGAGCTGGGTGCGGGAGGACCCCTCTGGGCTGGGGCGGCCCCAGCTCCCTGGGGCCCCAGCCTCGGAGTCCATGGCGGTGCCCATGATGCTGCTCAACCTGGTGGAGCAGCTCGGGGAGGCGGACGAGGAGTTGGCAGGCATCTCTGCGGAGCTGGGGGACTGGTGCGCTCAGAGGATTCTGCAACATGTGCAGGTGGGGGCAGGAGGCAGATGCCAACTGCCAGACCAGTCCTGGGGGCCTGGGGCACAGAGTGACCCCCATTCCCCACCCCCAGGCCCACACCTACCCCCAAGCTCAGTCATCTCCAATTCTTTGTGACCCTATGGACTATAGTCCGCCAGGCTCCTTGGTCCATGGGGATTCTCCCAGGCCAGAATACTGGAGTGGGTTGCCATGCCTTCCTCCAGGGGATCTTCCCCACCCAGGGATCAAACCCAGGTCTGCTGCGCTTTGCAGGCAGATTCTTTACCATCTGAGCCACCAGGGGCGCCCACTCATGAGCTGGGGGTCTATTTTACAGATGGGGAGATACAGGGAGGTGTGGCCCAGAACCCTTGGAAAGGGTGGGGGAGGCCCCCGGGGAGCCAGGTTGGGGTGAAGGCAGGAGGGTGGGGTCCAGACACCCAGGCCCATCAGGGAGCACGAAACCCAGACCCAGCTTCCTCCCAGGCCTCTGAACAGCCAGGTCGGCCCAATCTCAGTCCCCCCCGTTCAGTGTCTTCTGGGGCCCAGGCCCAAAGCAAGTTCCAGACCCTTGGGAGTGAATCAGCTCCTCCTCAAAATCCCCTTGCCCACTCCTCAAAATCCCTTTGCCCACTCCCGCCAGCCCACCCAAGCCTGCAGATGAGGAGGGAGGGGACGGAGGGGGTTGCTGAGTGCTGAACCCCCTTCTGCACCTCCCTCTGCAGAGGGGTGGGCAGGCTGTGCTGGAGAACGTGTCAGAGGATGGTGAGGAACTCTCAGGCTGCTTGGGGAGACACCAAAACCCAGGTGAGGGGTGGGGTGGGCTTCAGATGTGGGGATTGCCTGCCTCCCTCCACACTGGGCACTGAGGACCAGGCAGAGAAGCAGGGATGGGCCTGCCATGCTGGGGGGCACGGCTCAGAGCAGCCCCCACTGCTGGCAAGAGAGGAAGGGAGTCAGCACACAGCGCAGGGGGCTGGAGCCCCCTACCTGGGGGAGACTGCGCTACCTGCCTTACCCTGAGCCCCACCAGGCCACGCGCTGGAGGCTGGCTGGTTCCTGCTCCGTTATGCCATCCGGAGAGGTGATGCCAAACTTCAAGCCCACGTGATTGACAAGTTCCTACTGTTGCCTTTTCACTCTGGATGGGACCCTGAGCATGGTGGCCTCTTCTACTTCCAGGATGCTGATGGCCTCTGCCCCACCCAGGTGGGAATGTGCTCAGGGCTGTCCTCAACCCATTTCACAGAGTGGGGGGCCCAGGGAGACCCCAGTGGTCCTCAAGCTCACGCACACAAGGAGACACGTGTCCCTCTGTCTTGGAAAGGCTCGCTGGGTGATTCTAAGCCATCAGCAGTGGGGGCAGATTTGGTCCTTTACGCCTGTGTGATTATGCCTTGATCCCACTGAGGTCCACAGAAGGTGGCTGAGTTGGCCACTGGCAGGAGCTGACTGTCTAAGGGGCTCTAGACAGACCAATGAGACAGCCAGGGTTTGGATTCCAGGGCTTAAGGGGAGCCTGGCCCAGCCCTGCCCTTCTGGCTCAAGAAGCTAGTGCCAATCTGCCAGGCGGTCAAGGCCTCCATAGACATCCATGTCACAACGAAGCTCCAAGTGCCTGGGCCAGATGAAGTCTTAGCCAGGGCCTGAATGATGGGGTTGACCTTCCTGCTGAGAGGGGTGGTGGAGGGTGGGACACAGGCTTCCAGATGCCTCCTCTCTGCTCCCAGCTGGAGTGGGCCATGAAGCTCTGGTGGCCACACAGTGAAGCCATGATTGCCTTCCTCATGGGCTACAGTGAGACTGGGGACCCTGCCTTGCTGCGCATCTTCTACCAGGTGGCCGAGTACACCTTCCACCGGGTAAGTTCTGCTTCCTGGTCTCAGCAAAGGTGTGGAGACTGCAGACTGGGCGGGGAGGGCGAGTCTTCTTGCACATCCCCCGCTTGCCCCTCAGCAGACATGGAGGTCCCGGCCCCAGTACCCTCTGTTGAGTCAACAGAGCAGCCCCTTCCCCACTGGAGTTCACATTTTGCTGGCAGTGACTGACCATAAACAAGCAAACGGAGATGGGGATGAGAGCTCTGCGAAATACAGCAAAGTCAGGGGGCTGCAGGCGGGGCTGATGGAAGGAAAAAAGCTAGAAGGGGTGCTCAGCAAAGAGGGGTCAACCTGACTCTGGGGTTCCCAGGTGCCAGGGCTTCGGAAGGGGAGGCCATAGGGCCCCGGGCCAAGGCAGGGAGGTGGCGCGGTGGCTGTCATCCTGGCCAGTGAGTGGGGGCCTGACCCGGGGTGGAAGATGCAACAGGAGCAGGGCTCAGAGTCTGGTTGAGTGGGAGGAGTCTGGACTGGCCACAAGTGTTTGGGTGTCATAAGGATATAGATGATATATACTGCGAGCCACAAGGCAAAGTGAGCTTTAAGGACAGAAGGAAAAGAGAAGAGGGACTAGGAGGGCCCAGCAAAGGAGACAAGAATCAGTTGTGAGGCAGGAAGGGAGCCAGGGACCCCCCTCCACTAGAGGCCCGAGTGCAATGAGTGGAGTGATGACCTGTGCCAGCCATGGCTGAGAGGCACCTTGGGGGTTGAGCCTGAATGAAGGAAAATTCCCAATGTGTTTTGAAAGCCATAACTCTCTCCATCAGTAAACCCCAGTACAGGAGGGATTACAACAGGGGGTCTTACTTGGTGGTCTGTGGGTTTTGCGACCTGGGAGAAAATTCTATCTTTCTTTAGGCTAACCTCTAACTGAAATCCAGTATTTGCTTCCATCATGAATGAAAGCACAGTGGTATTAGCAGTGTCTGACTTCGTCACCAGTAGACATCCCAAATGTGTTCACATTATATTATAGTTCGAGGGGCATCTCCCAGAATCGCACACACTCATCATTACTTCCAAACACAACAGTCACAAGACCCGGGGTGATATATGTTAATATTGAATGCATTCAAAAGAACCTGTGTTAACCATTGGTGTTAACTGCATAAAGTGAAATTTAAGGAATAAATTGTCAAGAAAGAGAGATGGCCATCAAACAATCAGGAAACTTATAAACAGATCAGTCATTATGCACTGATCATCATAACAGAAGACAGGAAATTCAGACATCCACAGAAACAGTTCAATCTGTCCATGTCAGATCAAATAGTTGAATAATGTGAGGACATGAAGAGTGTCACTGGAAAGATAGAATGAGTAGATATAGAACTAGTGTTACCTGCTACGAAGAGGAGTAGACCTATTCACAGGTCGACATTTAAAAAGACATTTTGATAGTGGTCTTCAGTGTCACTGACTTCTTCCACAGTCCTTCTGAGAAGGGATTCCACTCAGGTCTCTATCTGGGGAGGAAAGAGAAGGGTCTAGGCCAGGGCTCCGGAGTCTACCCTGGAGCATCTGCAAGGAACTGTGGGCAAGAGAAAAGAAAGGAATTTGGAATGGGTCAACACAGCTGCTGGGCAGGGTCAGGCTTCAAGGGGCTCCAAGGGAGAGGGACCTGTGACAAGCAAGGCTGGAGTCCGTTCAGTGCTAGATATCTACAATCTCATCAACTGGAAGACAGGCCTATGAAGCAGAGAACAGGAACTCAAAGGGAATCATCTGCTACAAAGTTACAAGACCTGCCTGCGCTGCCTGTCACTGCCTTGTTATTGCAGTTTCGCGATCCAGAGTACGGGGAATGGTTTGGCTACTTAAACCGAGACGGGAAGGTCGCCCTCACTATCAAGGGGGGGCCTTTCAAAGGTGAGTGGGGGACAGGGCGAGGCCTCAGGGGCTCAGGGCACTTCGCTGTCCCCAGCGCTCCCAACCCGCTGTCCCGCCTCTCCCCATAGGCTGCTTCCACGTGCCGCGGTGCCTGGCCATGTGCGAGGAGATGCTGAACGACCTGCTGAGCCGCCTCGCTCCGGCCTCGGCCCTCAGCGCCCGGTCTCCGCCCGCTGGTCCCGCCCGCCCAGGCGCAGAATAAAACGAAGCCCGTTACGCTGTCTGTGTGTGTGAGCTTCCGTGGGGTCGCGGGAGGTGGGGAACGCACGCCGCCTTCGGCTGGAGGGCACCTGCTCGCCCGGCCAGTGACCCACCCGGAGCGCTGGAACCTCCTACCTTGCCAAGAGGCCCGCCCCGCGCCCGGACTTGCCCAGCCATTGGCCCGCCCCGCGTAGAGACCCCGCCCCGCCCTTGGAGCTCCACCCAGGAGGGTGGGTCCGGCAGCGCGCCACTTCCGTCCGGTGGACGGGCCAGGCGCGCGCCGCCTCTTCCGCCACCGCCCCCGCGATCGCGGACCTAGCTCCAGCCCTAGCCGTGGCCTGGCAGCGCCGGTGTCGCTCTGAAGCACGGCGGCAGCTGACTGCGCGTTCACGACCCGCTGGGAGCTGCGAGTCCCGCCGCCGTTATGAACATCCGCAATGCGAGGGTGAGGAGCCGGGGCCGGAGACGGTCCGCGCCGCGTGGGAGCGAGGCCCAGTGGCCGCGTGCGCATGCTCCCGAGGGGCCCGGCCGAGCCCCAGGGCCGGCAGCCTGGAGCGCCTACGGCCGCCCGGCACAAAGCAGTGAAGGCTACCGTTCCCGTGGGGTTGGCCCTCCCCACAGATGAGGCCACGGGTTCAAAGCTGGGGCTGCGAACCCCTTCTTTTGGGGATGTCGGGGCTCTGTGGGATGGTGTTGGGGAGCTTCCTGGCGCTCACGTCCGTTCCTGGAACAGTCAAGTTTTTGCCCGGCGGCCCTGGGCCAGGACTGTGCAGAGACAGATAGTCCCAGGTCCCGCCCAGGTCTGGGGGTGGGGATGGGGGGTCGGTGAGTAGACAGCGAGCAGCGCTCCAACAGAACCGAGGCCTACTTAGTGCAGCCCCAGGCTTGACCGCGTTCCACTGCCCTTCTCCCTCGCAGCCAGAGGACCTGATGAACATGCAACACTGCAACCTCCTGTGCCTGCCTGAGAACTACCAGATGAAATACTATTTCTACCATGGCCTCTCCTGGCCCCAGGTGGGCGGCTGTTGACTTTGGGGACTGGGTCAAGGAGGCCAGAGAATTCCCACCCTGGGTTGGCTGAGACCATGAAGAGTCCCAGGGAGGCGCCTGAGTGAAGGAGGCCCTGGGTGTTGGCTTCATCTGGGGTGGCTGGGGGGTGGAAAGGAGGTGCCTGAAGATGGGAGATGAACAGGGCCAACCTAGGAGCAGAAGTACCACTTGTCTGCCCACCTCTTCCTGGTTAAGAACAAGGGGCATGGGAAAACAAGGCCACCTTGCCTGGAGGTCAGGAGCTGTCACTGAACTCCACCCTGGGCTGCTGTCCATCATGGCTAGGGCGAGAGACAGGCGGTGGGGCCAGATGTCCGCTAAGGGCTCCTCCAGCTCTGATAGAAACTTGTTTTCTGCCTCCTCTTTCCTCCTGTGTTCCAGCTCTCGTACATCGCCGAGGATGAGAATGGGAAGATCGTGGGGTACGTCTTGGCCAAAATGTGAGTCACCAGAGGCAGAGAGACAAGACTGATGCCTGACCTGCGGGTTGGGGAGGAGGGACACCAACATTTGCACATGCCTGATGGAGGCTGCCTGGGTTGGGTTGTTTTTTTTTTTTTTCTTTTCTTTTTGAAGTGAATAGACTATTCTTTAGTTCAGTTTGAGCTTTAGAGGAAATGTGAGTGCAAAATACACACCCCTCTCACATATCTCCTTCCCTGTCTTCCCTGGTTGCCTCTCTCCTGGTACATCTGTTACAATATTGCTACATCATTATTAAAGTCCATAGTTCACAGTAAGTTTCATTCTTGGAGTCATATGGACAAATGTATAACAACATGTGTCCACTACTATAGTATCACACAGAGTAGTCTTACTGCCTGCCGAGTTTTCCGTACTCCACTTGTTCATCCCTCCTCTCTCCCCAGGGAACCACTGATCTCTTTACTGTCTCCATAGTTTTACCTTTTCCAGAACATCCCATGATTAGAATCATACAATGTGTGGGCTTCCCCGGTGGCTCAGTGGTAAAGAATCTGCCTGCCAGTGCAAGAGACACAGGTTCAATCCCTGGGTGGGGAAGATCCCCTGGAGGAGGAAATGGCAACCCACTCCAGTACTCTTGCCTGGAGAATCTCCATGGACAAAGGAGCCTGGAGGGCTACTGTCCATGGGGTCGCAAAGAGTCAGACATGACTGACTGCATACGTACCTCAACATACAGTGTAGCCATTTCAGACTGCCTCTCAGTTATATGCATTGAAGTTTCCTCCATGTCTTTTCCTGGCTTGATAACTCCCTTCTTTTTAGCACTGAATAGTGTTCCATTGATACTGCACATGTCTTTTGTTTGCTGTCTGGGGTCTGGAGAGCCCTGACTCTATCCCCTACCCTGGGTCTGGGGGCACTGTGAGGTTCGCTCCTAGCCTCTCTTTCTTCTTGATCTAGGGAAGAAGACCCGGATGACGTGCCCCATGGACATATCACCTCGCTGGTGCGTAGGACCTCCCCCCAGGCTCTGGTGGGTGTGGAAGTTAGTTGGAGCCGCCTCTGAGGTCCCACTTTTCTGCCCCTAGGCTGTTAAGCGTTCCCACCGGCGTCTTGGCCTGGCTCAAAAGCTGATGGACCAGGCCTCCCGAGCCATGATCGAGAACTTCAATGCCAAATATGTCTCCCTGCATGTCAGGAAGAGGTGGAAGCCGGGGTCAAAGGAAGGGGGGTGGGGGCTACTGTCTTGATACAGGTCCTGGGCTGCCTTGGCTTTTGGAGAAGACTGGGAGGTGGGATTCATGGGGAGGGGGTCTGGGAGGATGGGCAGGGCCTGGACGTGTTGTCCCTGTCTGGCCTGGTCTGTAGAGCTCAGCACTGCCTTGTTCCCCTACAGTAACCGGGCAGCTCTGCACCTCTATTCCAACACGCTCAACTTTCAGTAAGTAAATCTAGATGTTTCTAATGGGACAGTCCCCAGGTCTGGCTTGCCCAGGTGGCTGAGATGGGCTGAGCTACCTTCTAGGCATGAGGGTGGGCAGCAGCTGGAGCTAGGGACAGGCTTTGGCCTCCACTCGGAGACAGTGACACCCACCTGCCACCGTCTGTTTGAGACGTGTTGTGGGCCTAGAGGACATTTAGTGTTTCTTGCTGGGCAGAAGAGGACTACTTGCTGCTGGTGGGGGCCAGGTGAAGGGCAGCATGGTGAAGGGATTCAGAAGTAGAGACAAGGACCCAGGACAGGAACAGGACTGAGAGTGACCAGGCACCTAGAAGCATCTCAGCAGAACCAGAAGAAAGGGTAAACCTAAGCATATTGGCACAGGAAGGGTGCAGCAGAGGGGTCTAGAGCCCTGAGTGTCCTAGTGGGTGAGAGCAGTCCTCTCAGTGTGCCCAGCACAGGACACAGAGAGCCTGGCCAGGAACTGCCCTGCCCAGGGCATTGTGGTGAAAACTGCTGGGATGGGCTGTTTGGAGAGCCCACTGAGACAGCCTTAGCTTCAGCTTGCTTAAGGAAGGGAAGGACCTATGGGCTGGGCATCTGAGGATCTTTGACCTGGATGCAGATGCCCCTGCTGGTTGACAGTTCTTGGGTCTGAAGGCTGGCAGGGCCTTTCTGGGCCATCCAAGAACACCAAGAACAGAGGCCACAGCACCACCCCCCGCCGTTTCCAACTGTTCGGCATGGGAGCCAGCCAGCCATGCATGCCCAGGAAATGACAGGGAACCGGGCAAGGAGGGGGAGGGTACTGCCACATGCAGGGCCCGCGGTTCCCAGGAAACCACAGAAACAGATCCTTGGGAGCCAGGTTAGAGATGAGAGGGGGGTGGCAGAATGCCAAGGGTGGGAGGGAGTCCAGCTTACTGTCGGAGAAAGCAGACGGAAGGCCACGTCGGAAATGTCTCCAAAGGGCCTCTGGGGGGCACTGACACCCCGTCCCACTGGCAGATGGCACCAGAGGGTGGAGGAGAATTGCCCCCAACTCGGTTTCTTCTCCTCCTCCTCCTCTCCACCCCCCCTGCCCCGCTCCCAGGATCAGTGAAGTGGAGCCCAAATACTATGCTGACGGGGAAGATGCATACGCCATGAAGCGGGACCTCACCCAGATGGCCGATGAGGTGAGTCCAGTGGTGCCAGGTCCACCGGCCCCAAGCAGGCTGAGTGGGGTGGCCTGAGGGAGTTGGAGATGTCCTGGTCCTCTTCACCTCAGCTGACAGGTGGGGAGCCAGACCTTGGCAGGGCTTTAAAGAAGGCTGTCATTGAGCCAAGGCTCCATTTTCTGAGGAGAAGCCTATCCTGACCAGAGGCAGCTGTGACAGGACAGTCTGGACATGCTGAGGCGTGGGGCTGGGGATGGCTGCAGCCAGCTCCAAGGCTGAGGAGACAGGGTTCTGCCCAAGGCTCCATGGGGGCCAGGGCCATTCAGAGCGCTCCACAGCAGCTGTGTGAGGGTGTGTGAACACCTCCACTTCACTGCAGAGGAAACAGGCCCAGAGGGGGCAGTTGCCGGGACTAGCCCTGGGTCTCCCAATGCAGTCCTGTGTTTTCTGCTCTGCCTGCCTCCCCAACAAGGGACCAGAAATGGGCAGTGGGAGCGGACCCTCATGGTCTAGAGACTTAGGCCCTGTCTCCTTCCTCCCGCCTCTCCCGGGCTTCCGCTGGCAGCTGAGGCGGCACCTGGAGCTGAAGGAGAAGGGCAGGCACGTGGTGCTGGGCTCCATCGAGAACAAGATGGAAGGCAAGGGCAACTCGCTTCCAAGCTCAGGGGAAGCCTGTCGTGAGGAAAAGGGCCTGGTTGCGGAGGACAGCGGTGGCGACAGCAAGGACCTAAGCGAGGTCAGCGAGACCACAGAGAGCACTGACGTTAAGGACAGCTCAGAGGCCTCTGACTCGGCTTCCTAGAGCCTGCACCCGCTCCCCTCCCTGTCCTGGCCCGCCCATCCCATCCTCACAGCAAGAGGTTTCACAATAAACTTCACCCAGTGGCCTTGGGGAGTTCACCTGTGCGAGTGTGCACCTTTTGGGTGATGTGTGGATGCCCTGCTCCAGCTCTTGTGTTCCTCTGGATGTGGACCTCACAGCCTTTTGGCACAGTGCGTCCTGCAAGCCCTCCTAGAAGGGAAGAGCTTTGTCAGGGCTTTGGAGAGGTCTGATGGCTTGGAGCCGTCTTTGGGTCTCAGGGGGTTGGGGAAAGAAACCCTGGAGTTCTGGAAGCCTTCTGAGCCTTGCTGTGCTGCTGCCCTGCCAGGCTCCAGATGTGGGAGTCCAGCTGCTCATTGACCTTATCTACCATCTCAGTAGTGGCCCAACCAGCTCCCTAGTTCCCCAAGCCCTGGCAAGTGTCCTTGATTCCTCCCTCCCCTGCAAACTAACAGATCCACCGATTCTGTGCATTTGATCACCGTGATATCCCTTGAATCTCCTTCCTAACGGTTTTAGATTCAGAGGTGAGCAGATAGTACAGGGTTTCCGTGGATGCACGCCTCACCCCTCCAGTTTCAACTATTAATAGCATTTTGACCTTTTTCTTTTTAATTGGAGGGTAATTACTTCATTATTAATAACTTTGTATTCTTACATTTGACCCAATACTGATACATTATTAACTATAGTCCTACTGCTGCTGTTGCTAAGTTGCTTCAGCCGTGTCCGACTCTGTGCGACCCCATAGACGGCAACCCACCAGGCTCCGCCGCCCCTGGGATTCTCCAGGCAAGAACACTGGAGTGGGTTGTCATTTCCTTCTCCAGTGCGTGAAACGTGAAAGTGAAGTCGCTCAGTCGTGTCCGACTCTAGTCCAGGGTTTACATTTCCTTCTGCGTTGTACACTCTGGGTTTTGACAAATAACATCATGTCATTTCATGCAAATAGAAGCCTAAAATTTGCTCTAGTATCTTTCATCCCTACCATTCCCTCCGACTGCAGCACCATTGTTTGCTGCCCCTCCTCCCTGGGCGGGCTGCCTGGGCCGCCCACCTCCCAGCGGAGTTCAACACTCCTTAGCTATCACTACCTTATGCCCCTGCTACCGCAGATGGCACATTGCTCTCCTGCTACGCTGAATAATTCGCTACCAAGTTTGGAGCTCCTGTCTCTCTCTGGCTGGCGCCTGCCACGTGATCAACAGGCAGCCGGGTAAGCGGAGACCAGTGGGCGGGTCGGGAATTGGAAAACGCGCCTGCGCGGGCCTGTGCGCCGCCGCCGGCTCCTGGGCCCGCGAGGGGAAGGGAGGCCGTGTTCTGATTGACTCAAATTTCTGCCTCGCCCTACCTTCCGCGCCCGGCGTCAGTCCCTTTAGATTCACCTACGGAGCCGGCTTCGTTCCCAGGCTCTGATTGGTCCGGCGGCGGCTGGGCCGGGCTCCGCTCGGAGGGCGGGGCGGGGCGAGCTGCGGAGCATGCGCACTACCTCGACCGCGCCCCAGTGCAGGCTGGCGGGAGCCGGCAGAGGCTCTCATGGCCCCTTGCGGGCCTTTTACTTCCTGCCTCGTCCGACCCGCGCTCTGCCCCACCTCCCGCTCCCTGCGGCCCGGGGGGCACGTTGAAGCTCGGCCGCCCTTAGTCGGTCGGGTTTCCTGAGCGGAGGCGGGAGCTGCGGCGAAGGCGGAGGGCAAAGAGGGAAACCGCAAGCCCGGGTGACCCTTGGGGCCCAGCACTTCCTCCGTCTCTGCTGGGCTCGCCTCTGGAGCAGCCCCTTCAGGGCCATCGTGCCGACCTGAGGCCAGAAGGCTGGGGGTGGAAAAGCAGGAACGCCTGACCTGTAGCCTTGGGACTGTGGGTGGGTTCCGGGGACGTTTTCCCTGGCATGAGCCTATACACCGAGGTGCACAACCTGACATGGGCACCTGGTAACAGCCTCGCCACCGATCTCATCTCCCTCTGGTCCATTCTCCGCGTAGCAGACCTGATCCCGCCTCCGCCCGGACCAAGTATTCACTCGCCAACCGGTTTAGCAAGCTCTCGAAGATCTGGTCCTGCCCTTCTGAGCAGTTTAGATCCTCCGAAGTGGAGAAATAGAGCTGAGGATAGAGCAGGCAGTACGGCCTTAAATGCCAAAGAAAAGTTTGGCCAGTACTAGTGACCATCACTTCATGGGAAATAGATGGGGAAACAGTGGAAACAGTGTCAGACTTTATTTTGGGGGGGGCTCCAAAATCACTGCAGATGGTGATTGCACCCATGAAATTAAAAGACGCTTACTCCTTGGAAGGAAAGTTATGACCAACCTAGATAGTATATTCAAGAGCAGAGACATCACTTTGCCAACAAAGGTCCGTCTAGTCAAGGCTATGGTTTTTCCAGTGGTCATGTATGGATGTGAGAGTTGGACTGTGAAGAAAGCTGAGCGCCGAAGAATTGATGCTTTTGAGCTGTGGTGTTGGAGAAGACTCTTGTGAGTCCCTTGGACTGCAAGGAGATCCAACCAGTCCATCCTAAAGGAGATCAGTCCTGGATGTTCATTGGAAGGACTGATGCTGAGGCTGAAACTCCAATACTTTGGCCACCTCATGCGAAGAGTTGACTCATTGGAAAAGACCCTGATGCTGGGAGGGATTAGGGGCAGGAGGAGAAGAGGATGGCATCACTGACTCGGTGCACATGAGTTTGGGTGAACTCTGGGAGTTGGTGATGGACAGGGAGGCCTGGCGTGCTGCGATTTATGGGTTCACAAAGAGTTGGACACGACTGAGCGACTGAACTGAGTGACTCAAAAGTTTTACACCAGTGGCTGAATGGGGCATCACGTGGGTATTTCTGGAGTGATAAAGCAAAAGGACAGAAGGAGAGTAGGGGCTGAGGCCAGTTCAGCAGCCGTTTCTTGTGGGCTTGAGCCCTGTGCCTGGCTCTGCTGAATGGGGGAGGGACTTTGGGGGACCAGTCAGGGCTCAGATAGAGGGAAAGGGGCAAGATGTGTTCCATCCAGCTCCCAGGTCCAAAAGCCCCAGTCCCCGGTACATACCTGCACCTTACAGAAGGGCCTAGACACGGGGGGTGGGGGGCAGGGAGCTGAGAAGGTATGTTTTCCCCTTCTGGGCAAGAGAACTGTGCACAGTTGAAAGCCAGGAAGTACCTGTGCAAAGTCCTCTCCCTTGCAGAGCTGCAGGTCAGGGTCACATGTGCCCACATTTGCACAGAGCCTGACTTTGACTTCCATGCAAACACATGCCTGGACCCCTTGCACAAGTGCCCACAGGCTCCCCTTCCCTGGGCACCACCCCAAAGCTTGAATACCTTTGTCACCCTTGTCACCATCTGTGTACCCCAGGGGTTTCTCTAACACGGTTGTCTACTCCGCCTTGTCTACCTGCTAACTGCATCCTGCCTTAGTATGTATACCAGAGAAAAACTGTTGCCTTCTGACTTTGAGTTGCTAGAGAGACGTGAAGCATCCCTAGATAAGAGAAGTAGCAAGCTGCCCCCCGGGCTCAGTAAGGCCCTGTTCTAAGGGTACAAGAAGAGGGCTACCCCTCCCCAGCCCCCCAGGCTTAAGACAGAGCAGGTGTGAGGTGCAGGGGAAAGGAGACAGAAGAGTGTCTTCCGGTAGCAGGAAGTGGTAACCACCTATGGGGAAACAAGGCTGGTTCCTCTCTATGGGGCTGAACAGAAGGGGAACCTTAGCCTAGCCCTGCCCTCTGTCCCTGCCTCCACCACACCATGCGGCCTGGAGGGACCAAGGGCAGGTTCTGGTCTCCCCTGCTGATCTTCCTTCCCCCTGGCTCTCCTAGTGTTGGGAAGGGTGGGCCCCATCGGATGTCCTGGAGGTCTGGGGAAGGCAGCTGACCCAGGGGAGCCTGGCAGTCAGGAGCAGCTATGGTGTTGCTGCACCCTGGCATAGATGGCTGATGGCCACGATGTGAGGGGTGCAGTCTGGCAACGGGGACCACAAAGCCCTCTGGAGTTTGGGAGGGAGTGGCAGCCAGAGGGTGCCAGCTTGTCGGGCACCTTGAGGCTCTCACAGTGACCCTGGCTGCTTGGCAGCCGAACCTGGGGCACAAGGCTGCCTGGGGGCGTGCCCCATGTGCCCAGGGTGGGGGGGGGACGGCAAGGTCCAGCCACAGTGAGAACCACACCGGCCCGAGACCCTCGTGGGCAGTGCCAGGCCCAGGGCGCCCCGCCCCAGGAGCCACATTGGGGGCGGGACGGGGCAGGGCGGGGCCGGCACTGGGTGCTGGCTGCCGGCCTGCAGGTCCCTGCGCCTGGCCCGCTCGCGGCCGCGTGGGAGCAGCCGGGCTCAACAGTGCGGCCGCCCGGCAGCCATGGCCACTCATGGGAAGCTACGCCGAGAGCGAGGGCCGCAGGCTGACTATGAGGCGCAGGTCAAAGGTGAGAGGGCACTGGGCGCTCCTGGCCCTTTTCCCCCCGGAGACCCCAAAGGTCGTGGGAGAGCTTGCAATGTGCTGGCTGCTGTCCCAGGGCTCGAGGCCCACCCCCAGCAACCTCCGGAGCGGGCTGAGGGAGGGAACCTGAGCCCCCTGCCCGCCTCCTCACGCCCCTTCGGCCTCAACCGCCACTGGTCCTGCTTCCTTCCTCCTTCCCTCCATTCCTGTTCTAGTAGCTCTGCTCTCCTAGGTTCTCCCTGCCCCTCAGGAGCCCGAGGAGGAAAGGGGGGCACCTGGTTTCCCTCAAAAAGTGGCATTCTAGCCACAAGAAAGTGGAACACCTTGACTTTGCTGAAGGGGTCTGGGTAAGAGGGTCCGGGGGCTTCAGTGGGTGGATTAGTGATGATTTTACCCTAAGACCTCTCCAGTCCTATAGCCCAGTCCTGGTTGCCCTTTTTTGGGCCCTGAGGTGGTTCCAAATTGAAGGCCACTCTGGGTCCAGCTGGCACAGCGAATGGTGGACTGCAGAGCAGACCTCTTTGGGTTCTGATAAACACTCTGTGCAAGTTGCATGCAAATGAGCCTTGCAAACTCTTAGTCAACAGCTTGTCTCCGGGTCTTATTCAGGGTGTGGTGGCTCTTGCAAAGGGAAGAAAGCCACATCCAAGCACCAGCAGTTTCCTGGTGTCTCAATCACTCGATTTTACTGATGAAGGAGACGCAGCTCAGAGTGTGCTCATGATCACACAGCACCACAGGTCCTAGGAGGTGTAAGAAAATGAACCTTGAATGTCCTTCCAATCCAGAGGTGGAGAGTCCAATGTAATTCTGCGATGCAAGCAATTTGCACTAAAGTGTGCACGAGTCCTTACCATCTGGTGAAGGTGGGCTGCTGTCCAGACCCAGCTTGATGTGACTGTGCATGGCGAGCCAGCTCTCCAGGCCTTGCTGCATCATCCCTCAGATGGAGAGAGCGATCCCAGCCTGTATCCCCCAAACGTCATGAGGCTGAAGAACTTTGGAAACCGTTCAGTCGGCAGATATGTCAGTTCATTCACACCAAAAAGATTGGGCTTTGAGCAAGGCTGTCTTTAGATGTTCGTCGCCTGCTGTGGACGTCTAATGACTTGAGCTTCTGTTTCCCATCTCCTCTGCCCTCCAGCCCCCGCCAAAGAAACTTCCTACTATGCTACAAAAAGAGGATCAGTATCTCAACACCCGAAATTCTGAAAGGTCAGCACAGTCATGGTTTGGGAGGCTGTCTTTTCTGCTTTGCTTGTCAGCAGAAGTGAGACTGAATGCCTCGCTCACAGGAAGTGTTGTTGGGGCCCAGTCCCGGCTCTGCAATGCAAGCAGACATGGATTCCATCCTTTTGACAGATGTTTTGTACACATCAGTTCTCTGCCAGGCCCTGAAGATACAGTGAGGAGCACACGAGAAGCCATCCTTGCTCTCATACGGCTCACAGTGGAGGAGACATATAGTAAACGACTTATCACACAACTTGTTTCAATTATGATGAAAACCACTGTAAAGGAAAAGCGCAGATGTCCAAAAAGGGCATGGGAAGAGGGCCAGACCTAGTTTATGGGGAGGTCGGGAAGGGTTCCCTGATGAGTACACCTCAGCTAAGATCTGAGAGCTGGATGCTGCTGCGGCCTAGAGCCTGAGGATTTCGGTAGGTGCCAGCTGTGCTCAGACCCTGCCGACTCACGTCTGCTTGATACCAGGTCTGCTGGATCTCAGCCAAGTCTTGGTTGCACTGAAGAAGAAATGAACATTTTGGTGTGCTGGCCCATCGAGCACTACTCACTTATGATAGGTCCCCAGGGAACTTTGTTCCAGGAGGGCGAGCAGATGCCAGTGGACAGCGAGGCAAGCCAGGACACCTCAGCTCTTTCTTGGAATGAAATGAAATTGACTTTTATCTGAAAAAATGTTACCGTGATTCAGTGAATAGTCTCATGATCGCAAGTGGCTGAGAGCCCACTCCAGCCAGCCCATGGAGTTGAGTCAGCCCCTGGGGCCAGGCCTCAGACAGTGTAAGGAGATGGTATCGGTTTCACCATCAGGAAGCAGTCCCGCCCACCTGGGCTTCCATTAACCCAGCTTGACTCTTCGGTGGAAAGAGAGTGCTCCCATTCAGTGTTTGCAGTGAAAGCATGGGCTTGGTGGCCCCTGGGCCTATCTCTGACCTAGTCCCAGCAGTGGAGGGGGGTGAAGGGGCCACAGCTGGGGTGCCTGGAGCCAGCGAGACAGACCCAGGGGCTGAGAGTAGGAAAGGGATCTTCTCCAATGGGAAATGAGAGGAGGAGACGGGAGTGCTGGGCAGGCAGGACCCATGGGGACTGCCGCAGGCCCCACAGACCCCCCTGGGATGGCACTGATGGGACAGAAGTCCCAAGTGTACCAGTACCGAGTCCTTACCCACAGCCACCCTGGGTCCTGCCACTTCCTGCCTCCTCTCATTCTGGCTCCTGGTCGAAACCCCCAATTTTCTCTTGCCTAGATGGGTGCAGTAGTGGCCACTGGGGCTGGGCACTTTTCCTTTGTCACCTGACCCCTGCCCAGGCTCTGAGGGCCCAAGTGGGCCCTGAGAGCAAAGCAGGACCCTTTGGCTCCAATGCTGTGGCTGCCCTCTCCCTTGCCGTCTTCCCCCGGCCACCCTCCACTGGCGTGGCTCTCTTCAGCCATGCTGCCTGCAACACCCTTCACAGTGCCATCTGCCTGAACATTCTTCCCCTGGATGTCTCCACGGCCCCTCTGTCACTTCCTTCAGCTCTGTGTTCCAAAGCTGCTTGTTCTTGACCACCTTCCTCTAAAAGAACCCATCCCTGCTGCCACCTCCTGCTCTGCATTGTTGCCCCTTGTTCCCCCGCTATTCCCCCCACCCACACTGTTCCTATCCCAGCTCCAGGAGGGCAGGAAGTGTGTCTCTGAGTCTAGACCCACTAGGTGTATAATCAACATTCTGCTGAATGAAGACATCAGTTAATGCCCCCTCCCCACCCCCGGCATCTGGACAGCTGTTAGTACAGGGGTGACCCACTTGCCAGAAGCCAAGATACAGGGCTTCTCTCCCTGGGATGCCCAGGGCTTGCCAGTGGCTTACTCAAGCTTGTCATTCTCATTGAGGTGGTTCTTCGCTTTGGGTCTCTGTGGGGAAAGCAGCATTGCCAAATCAAGCCAGTGATAAGATGTCATAAGCCAGCAGTGTGGGGACCCTGGTTGTGGCTCTCTGCTGAGAGGTGGTGTTGGGGTGCCCTGGAGTTGGGTCATCGGGAGTTGGTACTGGGAACAGAAATCAGCCCCATTGCCTCGGTTCTGTCACTGGTCAGCCCCCACCGGCCGGCCTGGCCCTTGCAGTGAGGCCGCCCTTTCTCCTGGGGGCTGAGGGCCGGGTTTCCAGCTCCCGAGGCCGCAAGTTCACGGCAAGTTTGGCAAGAATGCCGTGGCCGCCCCAGCCCTGTGCAGCCCCATGCGTCCCTGAGTTTATCGAGGAGGCTGCCCTGCCTGGAGTCCTGGGCACCCCAGTGGCCAGAAGTGGCAGGGGAAGCCACTGGGGGCTTTCCGGGAAGCAGGGAATCATGGGAAGGCCACATGACTGGTGCCTGGCAAGGATGGGCCCCACTCAGTCTCGGCCTTGGCGCATGGTCCCAGGAATGGCCTTTCTGTTCCTCAGGCCCTGGCCCACCTGGCTGGTTCCCCTTAGCTTCCGCTCGGAGGTCCATTTCCTCAGGCCCGCCTGGAGCCCAGCTGGACTGCCGAGCCCGGAACTGGCCCCTCTCCCCCCGGGGCCAGCATCACTTCCCCAGACTCAGGGGGCCCGCAGCCCCGGCCTCAGCTGCCCTCCCACCCTGCAGAGATGCGCTGGCAGCTGGGCGAACAACTGCGCTGCCTGGAGCTGCAGGGTGAGCTGCGGCGGGAGCTGCTGCAGGAGCTGGCTGAGTTCATGCGGCGCCGCGCTGAGGTTGAGCTCGAGTACTCCCGGGGCCTTGACAAGCTGGTGGAGCGCTTCTCCGGCCGCGGAGGCCGCCTCGGGGGCAGCAGGGAGCACCAGAGCTTCCGGTGGGTTCTGGGGCCGGGCAGCTGGGATGGCCAAGGTGGGGGGGAGGGGAGGCCCGACGTCCGCTCCCGTTCGGTCTGAGCCCCCATCTCCACCCCCCCACCGCCAGGAAGGAGCCATCCCTGCTGTCACCCTTGCACTGCTGGGCTGTGTTGTTGCAGCAGACTCGGCAGCAGAGCCGGGAGAGCACGGCCCTCAGCGAGGTGCTGGGCGGGCCCCTGGCCCAGCGCCTGAGCTACATTGCCGAGGATGTGGGGCGTCTGGTCAAGAAGGCAAGACCCCTGCCCAGGACCCGGGAGGCGGGCAGACCCCAGGATCCAGCAAGGGCAGCCTGTGGGTGCTCAAAGCCCAAGTGTCAAGGACGGGAAGGCCCTGGAGGCCAGGGGGAGCCAGTGGGAGCCTGGAGTGCTGAGCTGAGGGCTGGCGGGATGGACGTGGGTGTTGCCCTGGGGCAGGGTGGCACTCAGCTCACCTCCTCCCCAGAGTAAGGATCTGGAGCAACAGCTGCAAGAGGAGCTCCTGGAGGTGGTGTCAGAGCTTCAGATGGTGAGAGCCCGCGATTACAGGGAGGCCGTCACCTCACCTCTCCCGGGGCCAGGCTCAGGGAGGAGGATCAGGTGCCTGGGAGAGACCTGGGTTTCGGGGATCGCAAGCCGGGCCCTTTCTCCCTGCCCTGGGTGCTGAGTGCTTGGGTCAAGTGTTCAAGGCCCAAGTCCCAGACGGGCTGGGAGGAGGATGGGGCGGGCTGACTGTGGCCATGGCCTTGAGCAGGGCTGCCTAGCCTCGGGCCTCCCTGCAGGCCAAGAAGACCTATCAGGTCTACCACACGGAGAGCCTGAGTGCTGAGGCCAAACTCCGTGAAGCAGAGCGGCAGGAGGAGAAGCGGGCAGGCCGAAGCGCCACTGCCACCACCACCAGCACCGAGTCCGGGCCCCTCCGCAAGGGTTCCATCAAGAAGGGAGGACGGCTGGTGGAGAAGGTGGGCCTGGGAGGAACCTGTCTGTGTCCAAAGGCTCTGGCTCCTGGCCTTTGTCCTTTCATGTCTTCGACCCTCACTGGGCCCTGCAGGGAGGTGGTGTGTGGATCAGGAAAGCAGGGCTGGCTCTGGTGGCTGGGGGGAGGTGCGGGGGGGCTCCCCGGGCTCGGTTGGTAGACACAGGGGGCAGGAGAACGGTCTCTAGGTCTGAGACAGCCCACATGCTCCCCTCCCTGCAAACCCAGCTGGCAAAAGAGTGATCCCAAGCCTGAGGTTCCTGCCTCCCACCCATCCTCACCTCATACAGTGCTGGGAGATCTCAGAGGAGTGAGGGGACACGTTGGATGGGGGGCTGAGTGAACAGTGGGGAGGACGCGTGTTCTAGGTGGTCCCTGAAGGAAGGATGGGGAAGTGGAGGCTGGCAGGGTTTAGGAATGAAGAACCTTTCAACTTCTGGGCTACATAGTTTGGGGGGCCCAATGGGATAGTGGGAGAGCTGTCCAAATGGGGAAGGGAGGAGTGGGGAGTATGTGTCGAGGGTGGTGGGTACACGGGAGGCAGGGTTGGGGGATTTGGCCATGTGGATGACCCGGAGGCTCATGTGATCCTGAGCAGCGTCACGCCAAGTTCTTGGAGCACAAACTCAAGTGCACAAAGGCTCGCAATGAGTACCTGCTAAGCCTGGCCAGCGTCAACGCCGCTGTCAGCAACTACTACCTGCGAGACGTCATGGACCTGATGGATGTGAGCATGGGGTGTGGGGAGGGATCCGGGGGGGTCCGGGTGCCTGTGCCCGGAGCCCTCCCAAGCTGTATCCTCGCTTGTCCCCCAGTGTTGTGACACAGGATTCCACCTGGCCCTGGGCCAAGTGCTCCGGAGCTACACGGCTGCAGAGAGCCGCATCCAAGCCTCCCAGATGCAGGGCCTGGGCAGCCTGGAGGAGGCCGTGGATGCCCTGGATCCCGTAGGTGACAAGGCCAAGGTGCTGGAGGTGCACGCCATTGCCTTCTGTCCCCCGCTGCGTTTCGACTACCAGCCCCACGAGGGGGATGAGGTGAGGGTCTCTGCCCAGCCTTCAGGAAAATGGCTGTTAGTGTTCTTATCTTCACTGTGATGGCAGCTGAGTGGAATGGATTTCATTCCCTTTGCCGAGACCTCAAACCTCTTGAGTGCCACTTACTTCTCAGACCCTTGTGCAGTGGCCTCAAGGCAAATGGGGAGTTTCAGCACTTGAACTGAAGCAAGCAGACCTCCCCAACCCACTTATGCGGTACAACTAGTGAACACAGCATCCCCCACAAGGGCAAGTATAGCCAGCATGGCAGCAATTTTGAGGCCGGCTTGGTGGTGGTAGACAGCTGCCCGTATACTGTTCTTTTGGTGGTTCTGTGTGCTTTAGACATTTCACAATGCAAACTTGGGAGGGAAAGAAACCATGCAAACACTAGCATATAACTAGGCATCTTCTTTTTTGGCTGCACCGTGTGGCATGGGGGACACTAATTCCCTAACCAGGAATAGAACCTGTGCCCCCTGCAGTGGACCTCTAGGGAATTCCTCACTAGGGTACCTTTTTATGCATTTCTGAGCTGTACTCTCCTTTACCAGTTTATCCTCATGAGCATGGACTGGGATTACACTGGATTGTGCATGGACTGGGGTTCCACTGACCTTTTTCTTTTTTTTGCTTATTTCATTTGTATTTTGACCGAAGTCATATCTGATAAAGTCAAACGTTACTCAAGGCGTTCAAGGGCACACCACCCTTCTCTGACCCACCCTTCCTGTTCCTGATTCCCACTCCCCAGATGCAGCCACTTCCCAGTCTTCTAGCTGCTGCTGCAGACAATGCATCAGGTGCTGCTTGTGCTTTGCAGCTTGCCAGAGGCCCTACAATCCCCTTCCATGGACAATTAGGGCTCCACTCCACATCACTACCATCTATCTCCACCACACCAGGCAGTCTTTTCCCTTCAGAGCCCTGCTGTGGAGCCATGCAGTCCCAGCTTGTAGGCCTTGATTGACTTCTAGGCTGGCACAGTCCGGGACCTTTCTTTCCCCATTGTCCTAAGCATCCTTGCATTAGACCCTCTGCATCCCAGATCGCGTGTCTTCCTCTGTTTTGGTTTATTACCTTGTTTTCATGGACATCTTCCCCCATACTTTCCTGACTTAGACTGTCTGAAAAAAATGCCTGTATTCTGTTCTTGAAATTGGTTGGTAGTTTACCTGGGTGTAGAAGTCAAGGTTGAAAAGTGTTTTCTTTTTGGAATGTTCAAAGTATCCCTCCAAGCTTTCAGTAGTATTGTGGGTGAGAAGTTCAGCCGCCGTTCAGATTTCTGCACTGTTGTCTGTCACCTGTAATTTTTCTCGTTGAAACTTTTAGGATAGTCCCTTTCCCTCATGTACAATTTTATAATGATATGCCTTGGGGATCCTTTTGCCTTCATGGTGCTGGGCCACCCATGGGCTTTGTTAGTACAGAAACTTAAGTCTTAAGGTTTTGAGCTCATATTGTTCCTTTGGTAATTTCCATCCCTTAATTTTCTTTGTGCTTGCTTTCAAGAATTCTTGTAATTGGATATTGAACCTCATGGGTTGTCTAATTTCGTTATCTTTTATCTTTCCTATTTCTCATCACTACAACTTTTATGTTTATTAATACTATTTAGGTATATTTAAAAACTTTATTTGGCTGCATTGTGTCTTTAGTTGTGGCATGAAAGACCTTTCTCTACTTGTGGCATGTGGATTCCAGAGCTCGAGGACTCAGCACTGCAATGCATAGCATACATGTGAGATCTTAGTTCCCAGACCACGGATTGAACCCAAATCCTCTGCGTTGGAAGGCAGATTCTTAACCACTGGGCCACCAGGGAAGTCCCATCACTATGCCTTTTAATTCTGTTCTGTTAGAGATCTTTTTGACTTATCTCTGCCCACCCCTTTTTAATTTTTCTTAAAAATTTACTTTCATAAGTTTTTTAAAATAGTTTTGGTTTGTTTTACATGTTCTTATTTAACATAGCCCTTTGTTCTTGTTTCATGGATACAGTATATTCTCAAATTTTTCTGAAATGTTTATCATTTTTCTTGATATTCCCATGCCCCCTACATTTTTTCTGTTTTCTTGCATTGATCTCTGTCTTCCACTTAATTTTTTTAGATTTTTTTGGACCATTTTTAAAGTCTTTATGGAATTTGTTAGAGTATTGCTTGTTTTGTATTTTGTTTGTTGGCCTTGAGGCATGTGGGATCTTAGCCCCCTGACCAGGGATCGAACCTGCATCCTGTGCATTGGAAGGCAAAGTCTTAATCACTGGACCACCATGGAAGTCCCTATATCTTCTACTTTAGAGCTGTCCCTCAAATTGCTGCCAGTTCTTGGCTGTCAGTTCCTATTCCCGAGGAGGCACTGAGAGATAGATTAGGTATTTGGTGTGTGTGAGAAGAGCTTGTCAACAGTGGTTTTCCCCACAGGGTGGCTGGGTAGGGACTTGGAATGTTTTGTGATGCTCGCCTTCAGCACGGGGAACTGGAGGTGTCTCAGCTGCTGGAAAGAACTTCAAGGACTTGGGGGAGGGGCTTGGCTCTCACTTGGATGCTGTCAGGAGGCAGGGGTGACTCTGATTCTGTGTCTTAATAAATCTTCTCAAGAAAATGGGGCGAAAGTGAGTAGAAAGAGGCTAGAGCAGTCATTAGCAAGGAGGGAAATGCAGCGGGAGGTTTGGTAATTTTTGTGGCTTGGACAAAGTTCTTGTTTCGGTCCATGCTCGGACGTGCTGATGATGTGATCTTGTTTTTATCTTTAGCCACCATGGCCAGAGAGTGGCTTTGTGTGATGCTGATGCTCTGTGACGTTCCTTATGTCTGACAGGTTCATGCCGAGGCACAGATGGTGGTGGCTGCTGTGCCTGCTCATCAGGACTAGTCTCTGATTTATCCTTTCAAAAGAGTCAGTTTCTCGTGATCTGCCCATTATGTGGGCTTGAGGGGGGTGGGTCTTCTCACGTCAGCGTTTCCTAGAGCCTGGATAGAAATTTTATAATTGTGGGCAAACATACATGGGACTTACCATTTGGACCTTCACATGGTTGGGCAGCCATCCCCACCAGCCATCCCCCCAACATTTTCCATCTTCCCCAGTGGAAACTCTGTCCCTGTTAGACATTTTAACTCCCCATTCACCCTCCCCTAGCCCGGGGCCCCCACCATCTGATTTTCTGTCTCTATGAACTTGACTGCTCTGCTGCTGCTGCTGCTGCTAAGTCACTTCAGTCGTGTCCGACTCTGTGTGACACCATAGATGGCAACCCACCAGGCTCCCCCATCCCTGGGATTCTCTAGGCAAGAATACTGGAGTGGGTTCCCTTTTCCTTCTCCAATGCATGGAAGTGAAAAGTCAGAGTGAAGTTGCTCAGTTGTGTCTGACTCTTAGCAACCCCATGGACTGCAGCCTACCAGGCTCCACCGTCCATGGGATTTTCCAGGCAAGAGTACTGGAGTGGGGTGCCATTGCCTTCTCCGTGACTGCTCTAGACACCTCATATAAGTAGAATCTTATACTATTGTCCTTTTTTTTTTTTTTTAACAAAAGGCTTATTTCACTGAGTATAATGTCCTCAGGGTTCACCCGTGTTGAAACATGTATGAGAATTTCCTCCCTTTTTACTGCTGAATAATTCTACTCTATGGAAACACCACCCTTTGCTTATCCACCCATCAGCTGCTGGACACTTGTGGTGCTTCCACCTTTGGGCTATTATGAGCAGCGCTGCAAGGACATCCATGCATAAGTCTCAGTGCTCATGAGTGTACGCTGCCTTCCTCTCAGAAGGGGTCCATGCTTCAGATCTGGCTTGACCGGGTGTCAAGGCTGGTGACCCTCTGCAGTAGCCCCCGAGGCAGTGAAAATCAGCCCCAGAAACCTCTGAGCCTGCTGCACAGCCCACCCCAGTGTCTCAGGTGCGGCCCTAACTGCCCCCCTACCCAACGCTGCACCCTGCAGGTTGCTGAGATTCGGGTTGAGATGGAGCTGCGAGATGAGATTCTGCCTAGAGCCCAGAATATTCAGAGCCGCCTGGACCGCCAGACCATCGAGACAGAGGAGGTACAGGATGGCCTAGCCCAGGTGTGGGGACAGGGACCTGGACACACGGAGCTGGATGGCCGTGATCTCCCTTTCCCCTTCCTTCTGACTCGATCTCCCTGTTCTTCGTCTCTCTCCCATTTCTTTCTGCCTGGGTGCCATCCCCTCCCAAGGTGAATAAGACGCTGAAGGCCACAGTGCAGGCTCTGCTGGAGGTGGTGGCATCAGAAGACAGCGACATGCTCGACTCCTTCCAGGCCAGCCTGTCCACCGAGTCCCTCAAGTCCACCAGCTCGGACCCGGGGGCTCGGCAGGCTGGCCGGCGGCGGGGCCAGCAGCAGGAGACCGAGACCTTCTACATCACGGTGGGGAGGTGGTGCTGGACTAGGAGGGCG
>SJXO01005970.1:10426-21243 GCA_006408615.1 Connochaetes taurinus | reverse complement strand
TGTATAAGAGACAGAAGTCCCACTGCCTGCAGCAGAGACCTATGAGAGAGAGGCGCCCCAGCAGGCCCCTGCCCCAGCCACCAAGAAAGACTTAGCCATGGAGCTATGCTGATTAGCCTCAGGTGGCATGGGGCAGAGCTGAGTAGACACCCTCCCCATCCCCTCCAGCCCCTTCCCCAGCACAGCCCCTTTTGCCCTGCCTAGGACTGCATTTGCAGAAAGGTTCTATGTGTGGCCAAGGAGCATGCCCTGAGCTCCCCTGACCCAGTGTCCGAGCAGAAGGCCACAGAAGGCCGCCCCCAGGTACTGGGTGCCAGGGCGGAGGTCAGAGAAGAGGTTGGGGGGGGGCAGGACCCAGATCCTGGGAAGTGCAGTCCTGTGCCAAGTGGTGTGCAGGCAGGCAACAGGTGATGGTAGTGGTTTTTCAGTTGCTCACTCATGTCCGACTATTTGCCACCCCCTGGACTGCAGCATGCCAGGCCTCCCTGTCAATCACCAATTCCCGGAGCCTGCTCAAACTCATGTCCATCGAATCAGTGATGCCATCCAACCATCTCATCCTCTGTCTTCCCCATCTCCTCCTGCCTTCAATCTTTCCCAGCATCAGGGTCTTTTCCAATGAGTTGACTCTTTGCATCAGGTGGCCAAAGTATTGGAGCTTCAGTATCAGTCCTTCCAATGAATATTCAGAACTGATTTCCTTTAGGATTGACTGGTTGGATCTCCTTGCAGTCCAGGGGACTGTCAAGAGTCTTCCCCAACACCACAGTTCAAAAGCATCCATTCTTTGGCGCTCAGCTTTCTTTATGGTCCAATTCTCACTTTCATACGTGACAATTGGAAAAACCATAGCTTTGGCTAGATGCACCTTTGCTGATAAAGTGATGTCTCTGCTTTTTAATGTGCTGTCTAGGTTGGTCATAGCTTTTCTTCCAAGGTGCGTCTTTTAATTTCATGGCTGCAGTCACCATCTGCAGTGATTTTGGAGCCCAGCAGGAATGGAGACCAAAGGCATTTCTCAGGCCTTGGGAAAGACCCTGGAAGGCTATTTTAGGTATGAGCAAGAAAGAGGAGCCAGCCCAGGACACAAGGAAAGAGTGACAAAAAGCCTGGAGAAAAACCAGAGGAGCAGATGTTCCCAAGGTTAGGAGGGGAGACAGGTACTGTGAGGGAAGGAAAGACAGGAGCCAAGCCAAAGGGGGGCCATACCTCGGGTCAACTGGAAAAAATGCACACTTCAAAAGTGAAGTATGTTTTATTCGGCCGACTTTTGGAGGAGTGCATCCCGGGGCACCAGCCTCTCGGAAAGCTCTGAGGGACGGTCTCCAACAGGTAAGGGAAGAGCCAGGATGTATGGGAGTTTTTGCAACTAAAACCGGGTCATGGGAACATCAAAAGATTAGCGTCAGCTAAAGAAAGCTAGACAACTCAAGTGACTGCGTCCAGTACTTTTCTGTGTGGCAAGATGCAGAGGTGCAGGTGACATTCTTTGTCTACACCAGACATGGAGAGAGGGCCTGTAACTGGGCATCCCCCCAGGGGCAGGCATTGCAGACCGCAGCTCCTGCCTGGTAGTGGGAGGAATGCGTAATGTCCCAGCGAGTGAACCGGTATGACAGGGACGAAGCAGGGCCAGGAGGCAGGCTGAGGACACGGATGCCCTGAATCCAAACATGCGGATGTGCTTTTGGGCAAGTGTGTGCTGGGACAATGGAAAGATAGGGTGATCACTCGCCTGAGGTCTGAATGAAAGTGAGCAGGGATTTTGAAAGTGAGACAAGCCCCGTTTGCCCATTGGAGGAGGCTGGGCAATGGAACTTGATGGCTTAAGAGCCCTGTAGGCTCTGAGCTCTCTCCATGTCCTGGATGAGTTTTCAAACATTAAGTCATGAGGTCTTCCCTGGTGGCTCAGGGGTAAAGAATCCACCTGCCCATGCAGGAGACACGCGTTCCATCCCTGATTCGTGAAGATCCCACATGCCTCAGAGCACTTAATACTGTGCGCCACAACTAGTGATCCCGTGTTCTAAAACCCGTGCTCTGCAACAAGAGAAGCCACCACGATGAGAAGCCTGTGCACCCCAACTAGAGAAAAGCCTGTGCAGCAATGAAGACCCAGCACAGCCATAAATACATAAATAAACGCATAATTTTTTAAAATTAATTAAATAATCATTTCGGTCTCACCTCTGCTGGTGGGATCTTAGTTCCCTGACTAGGGGTTGAACCTGCACCCTTGACACTGAAAGCACCGAGTCCTACCCACTCGATGGCGAGGGAATTCCCCAGGAATGACTCTGTAAAATCAGCTCTATTGAAGGATGATTAGCATACAGTAAAATTCATGACTTGCTTCACGAGATCTGACACATAATACAGTTGTGTAAGTGAAAGTGAAAGTTGCTCAGTTGTGTCTGACTCTTTGCAACCCCATGAACTCGTCCGTGGAATTCTCCAGGCCAGAATACTGGAGTGGGTAGCCTTTCCCTTCTCCAGGGGATCTTCCTAACTCAGGGATCAAACCCAGGTCCCCCACATTGTGGGCAGATTCTTTACCAGCTGAGCCACAAGGGAAGTCTAATACAGTCATGTAAGCACCGCTATAATTATGATACGGAACTGTTGCATCACTGCAGAAAGCTTCCTTATGGCTCTCTGCAGTCTCCTTCCCCTACCCAGAGCCTGGCATTTTCCTATCCCTATATCTGTGTCTTCCCTAGAACTGTCTACACGTAGAACCCAAACATGTGCAATATTTCATGTCTGGCTTTTTTCACTCAACAGGATGCCTTTGAGTTCATCTCTATGGCTGTTTGTATCAGGACTTTGTTCTTTCTTGCTAAGAAGCATTCTGTTGTCCAGATGGATCACAAGCAGCTTATTCCATTAACGGTTGATAGACAGGTAGGTTGTTTCCAGTTCGGGGCTTTCATGAATAAGATGACTCTGAGCCCTTGAGTGCAAGCCTTTCCATGCTTTAGCTTCTCTAGCAGGCAGCCTTACCCCTGGGACAACCAGCTCCTGTAATAAATAGATTTCATTTGATAAGAAAGCAGCAGATTGTTTTCTACATGCGTCCGATCGGTTTGTATTCCCACAAGCACAGTTCCATTTGCTCTCACTCTTCACCAGCCCTTGCTATGACTGGTCTGTCATTTTTCTTTACCCTCTTTCCATTTTAACCATTTCAGTGGTATTTTATTCAGGTTTTATTTTGCATTTTCTTTTGACTGATGATGGTGAGAATCTTTTTATATACTTACTTGCCAGTTGTCTATATTCTTTGGTGAAGAATATAGAGTATAGAATTCTTTGGTTCAATCTTTGGCACTTTTTAAAAGTTTTCTCTCTCATTTTCTTTCCATTTTGTCTGTATTTTGGTTACAAGTCCTCCAACAGAAAGGTTTTGCAAATAGTTTCTCCCGCCCTGTGGCAAATGGTTTTCTAAGTTTGACAAAGTCTAATTTTATTTTTTTTTTTCTATCATGGTTTGGGTTTTTGTGTCCTCTTCAAAAAGTCTTTGAATAATTCACTGTCGCAGAGATATTCTTCTATGATTTCCTCTAGGTGTATATTTCTAGCTCCTAGAGTTGAGTCTATGATTCATTTCAAGTTAAATCTTGTGCATAGTATGAGGTAAAAGTCTGGGTTCCTTGTTTTCTGTGTGGATACAAATTTGTGCTAGAACCAGTGGTTCAGAAGACTGTCCTTTTCATCTTGAATTACCTTGCACCTTTCTTGAAAATTGATCGTATGCGTGTAGGTCTTATTTTTTCTGGACTCGCAGTTCTATTCCTTTGATTTCTATGCCTATCCTTATACCTTAAACCAAGGCTGGCTACACTGCCTATTTTAAAAAAAATATGTATGTCTATTTATTGTGTGGCTGTGCTGGGTTTTGGTTGGTGCTTGGGCTTTTCTCTAGTTGCAGAGAATGGGGGCTACTTTCCAGTTGCTGTGCATAGTCTTCTCATCGTGGTCATTTCTCTAGTTGGGGAGCACGGGCTCTAGGGTACGAGGGCTTCAGTAGTTGCAGGTCCAGGGCTCTAGACCACAGGCTCAATAGATGTGGCAGAAGTGTTTAGGTGCTCCTAGACAAGCATGATCCTCCTGGACCAGGGATCGAACGCGTGTCTCCTGCATTGGCAGGCAGACTCTACCACTGAGCCACTAGGGAAACCCAAGGCTATGCTATCTTGACTACTCTAGAGTGATAGTAATTTATTTTTTTGGATCATACTGCATAGCTTGTGGGGATCTTACTTCCCTGATAAAGTATCAAACCCGTGCCCTCTGTGGTGAAAGCTCAGAGTCCTAACCCCTGGACTGCCAGAAAATTCCCTATTGTAAGCCTTGAAATCAGAGAGCATAAATCTTGTAAATTTGTTCTTTCTCAAAATCTTTTTGGCTAGTGTAGGTAATTTGCATTTCCATGTAAATTTTAAAATCAGCTTGTCTGTTTCTACTAAAAAATTAAAAAAGCCTGCCAGGATTTTAATTGCTATTACATTGAATCTGTAGATAAATCTGGGGAGAATTGGCATCGTAACAGTAACAAGTCTTTCAACCCAAGAATGTGGTGTTTCTTTCCATTTATTTAAGTTTCTTTAGTTTCTCTCAGCAATATTTTGTCGTTTTTGATACAGGTTTTACACATATGTTAAGTTATCCCTAAGTGTTCACATTTTTGATGCTATTGTAAATGGTAGTTTTAAACTTCAATTTCTGATTGCTGTTAGTTTATAAAAATACTAAGGATTTTTGGATATTGACTGTTTATCCTGCAACTTTGCTAAACACTTATTGGTTCTACTGGGTTTTGCAGATTTCTTAGAACTTTTTCTTACATAGGCATTCATGTTCTTTCTGAATCAAGACAGTCTTACTTTTTTTTTTTCTGATCTGTATGCCTTTTATTCCCTTTTCGTGCCTTACTGCACTTGTTAGGGCCTCCAGTGCAGCGAAGGGTGAAAGTGATAAGAGCAAACAGCCTTGCCTTGTTCCTGATCATAAGGGAAAAGCAATCTGTCACCATTAAATATGACAGTAACTGTGGGTTTTTCATAGACACCCTTTATCATGCTGAGGCAGTTTTCCTCTATTCCTAGTTTACTGAAAGTTTTTATCATGAGTGGATGTGGAATTTTATCAAATGTTTGCTTGCAGCTATTGAGATGATCACGTGATTTTCTTTTTTTTATTGTTGCTTTGTTAATATGGTCAATTACACTGACTGATTTTCAGCTGTTGAAGCAAACTGTCTCCTTATTTGGTCATGATGTGTTATCTTTTTACGTATTGCTAGATACGATTTGCCAAATTGTAAAGAAAAAAATTTTGCCTCACAGCTTGTAAGATCTTAGTTCCCTGACCAAGGATTGAACCTAGGACCTTGGCAGTGAGAGCATGAGTCCTAACCACTGAAATGCCAGGGAATCCCCTGAGTTGCTAAAATTTTGATTAGTACTTTTACATCATGTGTGTTCATGAGTGATACTGCTCTGTAGTTTGCTCTTCATGTAATGTTTTCAGTTTTGGTATAAAGATAATGCTTACCTTGTAAACTGAGTTAGGAAGTGTTCCCTCCTCTCCTATTTTCTGGAAGAGTTCATGTTGAATTGGTGTTATTTCTTCCATAATATTTGGTACAATTTGCCAGGGAAGCCATACAAGCTTGGAGTTTTCTTTATGAGAATGATTTTTGCTACAAACTCAACTCCTTTATGGAGAAGGCAATGGCACCCCACTCCAGTACTCTTGCCTGGAAAATCCCATGGACAGAGGAGCCTGGTAGGCTGCAGTCCATGGGGTCGCTGAGAGTTGGACACGACTCAATGACTTCACTTTCACTTTTCACTTTCATGCATTGGAGAAGGAAATGGCAACCCACTCCAGTGTTCTTGCTTGGAGAATCCCAGGGATGGTGGAGCCTGGTGGGCTGCCATCTATGGGGTAGCACAGAGTCGGACACGACTGAAGCGACTTAGCAGTAGCAACTCCTTTAATGACTATAGGGTTAGTCAGGTTATTTATTTCTTTTTTAATGAAATTTGATAGTTTGTATATTTCATAGAATTCCTCCATTTCATCTAATTATTGCCATATGTTTTTTACAACATTCCCTTAATATCTTTTTAATGTTTATAAGATCTGCATTGATGGCCCCTCCTTCATTTTTGATATTGGTAATTTATATCTTGTCTCCATTTTTCCTGAGCAGACTGGCTAGAGGTTTATCAATTTCATTAATCTTTTCAAAGATCAGCTTTTGGCTTCATATATTTACTATATTATTTTTCTGTTTTCTAGTTTATTGATTTCTGATCTTTATTATTTTCTCCCTTTTACCTAATTTTTATTTAGTTTACTCTCATTGCTAGAGGGAATGCTGCCCAATTTATCAATCGCCTAATAAAGCCAATTAGATCTTCAAATTCACTTTCTGAATTTTTTTAACAGTATACACATAGATCAATGAAACCAAATTAAAAACCTAAGACTATATCTATGTGAAATGTTATATATAATTTATATACATACATTTATTATAAAGATAGTATTATAAATCAGTTGGTAAAAGATGAATTATTGAATGAAGGATATTGGGGAAACTGGAAAGTGATCTGAAAAAATATTTATTTGGGTCACTACCTCACACTTTACAGCAAAAGAAATTCCAGACAGAGGAAAGGTTGGAATGTGACAGCAAGGAGATCAAATGAGTCAATCCTACCGGAAGTCAATCCCAAATATTCACTGGAAGGACTGATGCTGAAGCTGAAACTCCAATACTTTGCCCACCTGATGTGAAGAGCTGACTCATTAAAAAAGACCCTGATGCCGGGAAAAATTGAAGGCAGGAGGACAACTGTGCCATCGAGGATAAGATGGTTGGATGGCACCACTGACTTAATGGACATGGGTTTGAGCAAACTCCAGGAGATCCTGGAGGACAGGGAAGCCTGGAGTGCTTTAATCCATGGGATTGCAAACAGTCAGATACTGAACAACACTAGAAGAAAACATGGGAGAATTTTTCTCTCTTGCTGTGGACAAGCCATCCTCATTATAGTAAAACAAACACACAGATAGATAAAACAAGAAGCTATAAAAGAAAATAAATTCTAGGTTTCCCCCCAGTTTTACTGACTTGAAATTGCAAATATTTAGGTATACTGAGTGATATTTTGATGTACATATTCATCACCCCATCAGTTCCCTTTTTAAATTTTTTTTTGGTGGTGGTGAGAGCCCTTGAGATCTACTCTCTTAGCAGAGTTCGAGTATACTATCATGCCATACATTAGTTCTCCAGAACTTATTGAACTTATAACTGAAAATGTGTACCCTTTTCCAACATCTTCCCATTTCAGCTGGCTTTAGTACTCACCATTCTCTGTTACTAAGTGTTCCACTTTTTGGATTCTATGTATAAGTGAGATCATTTGTCTCTGTATTATTTCCCTTAAATTCATTAAGTTCAACTATTTAACAATTTTTCAAAATTCCTGTACAGAAAATAAGTCATAAGAGAACAAAATTGATTTGGCACTTTTCTCCTTTTCTAATATAAATAGTTAATGTTGCACATTTTCCTCTAATCACTTATTTAATTGAATTCCCAATTTATGATATGTGATGTCTTTAGTTTTATTCAATTACAAATATTTTCTACTTTAACTTGTGATTTCTCCTTCCATCCATGGGTTACTTAGAAGTATATATTTTTTTTCATTTCCAAATAGAAATTTCCTTGTGATCAGAAATCCTGATTTGTGTGATTTCCATCTTGTGTGACTTACTGAGGCTTGCTCTATTGCCCAGCAAGTTGTCTCTGTGGGTGAATGTTACATATGTATTTGAGAAGAATGTGTATACTCTTGTTGTCAGGTGTTGTCGTCCATAAATATCAGTTAGGTCACTCTGGTTGATAGTGTTGTTCAAATCTTTAGCTTAACGATATATTTTTTTTTACTATTTATTTTGTCAGTTACTGAGAAAGGAATAGGAAAGTTTCCAACTATGTTTTTAGATTTGTCTATTTTCAGATCAGTTTGGTGCTGTCAATTTTTTTTTCCATGTACTTGGGAACTCTGTTATAGGGTGCTTACATATTTAAAATGATTATATCTTCTTGATGATTTGTCCTTTTTCCATTATGAAATATTCCCCTTTACCTCAGGTAATATTCCTTGTCTTGAAATCTACTCTATCTGATGTTAATGTAGCCATACTGACTTTTTTATGTTCAGTGTTTTGCATGGTGTATCTTTTCCTGTCCTTTTACTTGCAACTTCTCTGTGTCTTTGTGCATGTAAATAGCACAGAGCTATTTTATCTAGCCTGATGTTCCCTGCCTTTTAACTTGGTGTTTGTGGCAGATTGTGTTTTTCAAAGGTAGCCACAACAATATTTTCCGTCCCACATGCTCTTCTGGAACCTTTCCATTTTCCCATCAAGAGGTAGGATTTAATCCTCTCCCTATAATCTGGGCAGACTTGTGACTTACTTCTAATCAAGATGATATGTTAAAAGTGGTGCTACTTGATTTCCAAGGCTAGATCAGGAAAGGCAATGCAGCCTTTAGCTACCACGTGATCAGTCCAAGTGCCCTGAAGCTGCCATGCTATGAAGAGGCCCAAGGTAGCCCTTGATGGAGAGACCACATGAAAACGCTCTGAGACGACATGAAGATGGAAAGAAAGGTACCTGACCAGCTCTAAGCTGCCGCAGCTGAAGCCACTGTCTAATGACAACCGTGTGAAAGACCTTCAGTCAGAACTGCCCAGTTGAGCCCTTATCACATCTTTTTTAAAAAAAAAAAAAAAAAAAACTGTGGAATCACTGGATAATATGGTCCTCCTTTGTTTAGCTTTTCGAGGAATGCCTATCCCATTTACTTGACTCACAGAAACCATGCACAATAAGAAAATGATTTTAACTATTTAAAAACACTAGGGGAGGGAGGAGGGAGGGGGGTTCAGGATGGGGAACACATGTACACCCATGGCTGATTCATGTCAATGTATGGCAAAAACCACTACAATATTGTAAAGTAATTAGCTTCCAATTAAAATAAATAAATTAATTTAAAAAATAGAAACACTAAATTTTGGAGCGATTTGTTACACAACAGCAGTAACAGGAATAGTTTTAGTATATTTGGTCCATTGATATTTTACCAATATTATTGATATCTTTGGGTCGATCATCTCAATGTTTGATTTCTATTTGTTCCATCCTTTTTTCTTCTTTTTCTCCTTTTCTCCCCCCTTCTTCAGGGGGAGAGGACAAACTGGATTTTGTCAATATTTCATCTTATTTACTGCCTTGGTAGTTCTTAATCTTTGGTGTTATTTTAAAAATTGTTGCTCTAGAGACTACCATTTGTTTCTTTGGTTTAGCACACTCTACCCTCAAAAAAATTTCTACTACTTTATAAACAATGTAAGACTGTTACAATGGTATTCCAATTCCTTCAGTCCCAACTTTTGTCTTCTGGTTGTTATATAATTATTTTCACACACAACATACAAAAAGATAACTCTACCTTCCATTGTTATTATTTTTACTTCAAAGAGTAAAATAGTCATATTTTAACTCTTTCTGGTCTTTTTCATTCCTTTCTTCAGTCTGATATAATTTATCTTCCATTTGGGGATGCAACTTTATTTTATCTTAATTTGTGTAGGATATATTCGCTGGATATAGAATCCCAGATTAATTTTTTTTTCTTTTTTCCCTAGCATTTGAAGGTGTTGTTTCATTACTCTCTGGCCTCCATTTGTTTTTAGATTAGGAGTCTGCTATCACTCTTAGTATTCCTCTGGATATAGTATGTCTTTTCTTTTCTGACTGCTTTCAAGGTTTTAAAGAAATTTTGTTTTTTAGCAGTTTGACTATGAAGTGCCTAGGGGGTATTGGAATTATGATAAATACATTATTATGTTAAAGTCTCTGTCTGGTAATTATAACCTCTAGGCCATCTATGAGTCTGGTTTCATTATTTCTTTTCTTTTGATGATGGATCCTATTTCCTTGCTTTTCTACATGTATCTTTTTTAAAAAGAAATGAATGCCAGACATTATATGTAATAGAATAGTAGGGAGTATAATAAATAACATTTATGCCCTATATCCTGAGAAAACCATAATTCAAAAGGACTCATGCTCCCTAGTGTTCCTTGCAGCACTATTGACAATAGCCAGGACATAGAAGGGCTTCCCTGGTGGCTCAGATGGTAAAGAACCTGCCTGCAATGCAGGAGACCCAGGTTCGATCTCTGAGTCAGGAAGATGCCCTGGAGAAGGGAATAGCTACCTACTCCAATATTCTTGCCTGGAGAATTCCATGGACAGAGGAGCCTGGCAGGACATAGAGACAATCTAAGTGTTTACTGAGAGATGAATGGATAAAGAAGATGTAGTACATATATACAATGGAATATTAGCCATAAAAAGGAAAAATGTTGGGTCATTTGTGGAGATGTGGATGGACCTAGAGTCTGTCATACAGAGTGAGGTAAGTCTGAAAGAGAAAAACAAATATCATATATTAACACATATATATGGAATCTAGAAAAATGCTACTGATGAACCTATTTGCAAGGGACAGGTAGAGACACAGATGTAGACATGTGGACACAGAGGGAGATGGGGAGGGTGAGATGAATTGGAAGATTGGAATTAACATATATACACTACCATGTAGAAATAGACATCTAGTGGGAAGCCTCTGTACAACACACAGGGAGCTCAGCTCACTGCTCTGTGATGACCTAAAGGGGTGGGATGGGGGTGGGGTAGGAGGGAGGTCC